>JAQFXM010001883.1:0-28433 GCA_034693345.1 Entomobrya multifasciata
GAAAAGTAGGGAATCGACGGGAAAAGTAGGGAATCGACGGGAAAAGTAGGGAATCGACGGGAAAAGTAGGGAATCGACGGGAAAAGTAGGGAATCGATGGGAAAAGTAGGGAATCGACGGGAAAAGTAGGGAATCGACGGGAATCGACTGGAAAAAAGGAAATCGAGGGGAAACGTAGGGAATCGAGGGGAAACGTAGGGAATCGAGGGGAAACGTAGGGAATCGAGGGGAAACGTAGGGAATCCACGGGAAACGTAGGGAAACGACGGGAAACGACGGAGAAAGTAGGGAAACGTAGGGAAACGACGGGAAAAGCAGGAAATCAACGGGTAAAAAAGCAAATTTCAAACTGGGTGTTGTAGAAGGTTCATCTATATATAATTAAGATTCTTCTAGCTGCCCGGCATTCTGTGACGGGCCAATTCAACTAGTAGTATACATTTCATTGTAGTGTAGCTTATCTTATTATCGCACCGGTATATCATTGCAACTCTGGAAAGGGACTTTACTTTAGGTTTGCCTTTTTTGTACAATATTAGTTCCTCAAATTCTTAAATCACTTTGATCTGTCGTTCAGCGAATTTGGTACTATACCCTATACAATTGTAGCGTCGTCACATCTTTAGCAAAACAAAATCGAATGACTGTATATGCGTATCCAAAGATCAACTTACATACTAGAGTACATACAATTCTAAATTAAAATTTACTCGCTAATTTTTTAAATGCCGATATAGTAATCCTCTAATTTCTCAAACTTGTGTCTGCCTGTCTGTGACTTTCAATGAATTTATAAATAAGAATTTAATTTGCACAAATTACACTGTACCAAACCAAATAAAAGTAGGCACTGTACATACACCACCACCACTATCGTTTGAAATTGAAACTTTAATGATAATTATGATGACGTGCGATTGTGTTTACCCAGTTGATTTAATGACTCAAAACTTGTTAAACAAAAAGGCAAAACATACTTTTTCGACATGTGTAATTAGAATTCTGAATGGCCAACTTAATTTATGGTAGCACAATTCTGTAGTACAATCTCCCAAGTTTTTTAGTAATTTACTATCTTCATAATAATCTTTTGACATTCATATACAAACAAACAATAACATAAAACAGCAGACACGTACTATATATAATGCATTGTTTGCCGTTATGAATTACATACATACATCAAGCCGTTTGGAATTAGGGATCGTCAGTTTATCATCTTTGAAAAAGAATTGCAGACAAATCCAGGCATAAGTACTATCAAATCAACTAACGTAACAACACATGAAATTAAAGGCATCCACGCACTTGCAATATAACGTGCAAAAACTAATAACGTTTTGATATACAATTAAAGTTTTGAATGAATGAACTATAATGTAATTGCAACCAAAAAAAGGTAGTAAAAAATGTTTACAAATTACAAACTCACAAATCAAAAATCAAATCAGTCACACAGTTTCAGGAACTCACATAAAGTCTTACAGACAATCTTACCAAAAAGGCGAATGACTACATACAATATATATTCTATGAATATTTCTTTTCAATTCGTTGCATGAAATTTTTGCCAAATTGAACTCACGCACTTTTTTGTCATTTCAAATTACTCGTTAAGTAGGGATGTAAGGTACATGACAAGGTAAAGTTGTTAAAACAATAATTTGTAGTGGCATTCGTCGTTAATTACGAGTAATGGATTTCGTGCGATCTTGTGCGTTGATAAGAAACAACATAGAGCAGCGTGGAAATGAGATAATGATGATTAGTATATAGGGTGCACTAGACTGCAGAAGTGCGGACTGTGGACTTAGACTCCTCCACTCCACATAGTCTATTTATCATGCATTTCTTGTCATTCATTAAAAGTTTTACTTAAAATTAAAAATAAGGCTATACTTAGTCAGATCACTTTAACAATGAATGGTGTAAAATAACATAAGAGCTATTATGAAATGTATGTAGAGCACGGAGACAAGGAGAAGGCGGCACAATAATCATCGTGTATTAATTGAGCTTAATTGCTGTCAAGGCTGAATAAGGGTTTTTACTTGTGTTTTTTTTGTTGTAGGATAAATATGGTAATCATGATATAATCCCGATCTGCGCCTGCTGTGCCGGATATTTTTATTATCATGGTGGAATGACAGGCTATATAAATATGTATGTGTAATGTGTATAGCAAGATGATAGCTTAAAAGTAAAACTGATTAGTCACCTCAACATGATTGGGCATGATGAGTGGAGTGGCTTTTGAAAAGAATGAAATCTTTAAAAAATCATAACACTTTGGAGGTACACTTATTTTGAAACTAATAAGGTATCATGTTATGTCATCTCTACAATGCAATGTAAGGCAAATCAACAAAAACTGAAAATAAAACCTCAGTCCTGCCGTGACTTTTTTGATGAACCTCAGCAGTTGGTTATGCATTATATCTTTCTACGCAAATTCCGATCAATGTCGTTTCATACTGTTAAGCTCTGATTGCTTCATTCAATTAAATCAAATCTGTTTTTCTAAAGATATCAGCAATCTTATGCAAATTTGCGAAGGTTTATGGAGAAATGTGTGTATTTTTTTATTGGATCTTTTATGTTTGATGGTAAAACAATGGTTGGTTAAATGAAGGTAGTGGTGGCGGTTGTGCAATGATTTATTCTGCTGGTTGATTGTCAATTGTGGACTTTTGTTTGTTACACATGAAAACAAAAAAATATAATGAAGGAAGGCACAAAGATTTTATTTGATACACGTGACAAAGGTTTAAGGTCGCGCTATAAATAATAAATTGGACAGACATTGTTTTATTGTTTGATAAAAAGAGTGCGATATGGGCAGTGGCTCTGAGTATAATAATGCATGAAATAATTTCGAGATAAATCAGTTTAAATTCTAAATTTTACACTGGTCATAAATTTAAATAATCAAGCTGACCGTTATTATGAATGAAGAAGGTGATCAAAATAAATTATCATAAGTCATAACAAAACAAGAGGGAGTTGTTACTATTTTTAAAGCTTCCGTAAACTTGTTTTTTCTGTTGAGATGAATATGGATTCATTTTTTCTCTTTAATTTTATATTTTTCTAGATGGCTCCACCAAAACAGGTCACGACGACTCTGGTGCTTTTCCTTGCCATCATCTTTCCAAAGGTGGTGGTGAGTCAGCACAATCCCTACTTTTTCAACTATCAGCCCCAACATCAACCTCAACACCAACAACAGTACCAGCAGCCGCCTCAGTATCAACCATTTACTAACGCGCCACCCCCACCTCCACCTGGAACTTATTACACGCCCACTTATGAAAGCCATACTGTTGGTGGTGGTGGCCCTAGCCAGGGTCCTGAGCTCTTAGGCAACTACTTTAACGATGGATTTTCATCTGCACCACCCTCGGCGTCACCCTCAAGTCCTTTAGTTCCATATCCTACACAAGTGACTACTTTAGATGGAGCTCGTCATCATTTATCCCATCAACCCTACCAGCCAGTAGGAAATAGCCTTGTGCAGCAAACCCCAACCGTGCCCACTACTAGCACCACAAACACAGCATTCCGTCCAAGTCCACTAATCAACCACCATACTCATATCGTCAATGGGCTTCCACGTCAGCAATTCTTTGGAAATAATTACGCATTTTTGAGAGACATTCATGGGCTTCAGGGTTTCCCTCCTCCAACCAACAGTCCATTCCTTGGTCACAATACCCTCCAACCTGTGCCACAAAAGGCTGCTGCTCCTTCACCAACACCAACTGCTCTTGCTTCCACTTCTGCTGCTCCAGGAAATGCTTCTCCTTCAGGTTTTAAATTAACTGAGAAAAAAACATTAACAATCTCATGATTTCATTTACTACAATGCTTCATTATTTCCAGCTTCACCTTCCAAGACAAGTGAATCCAAGACAAATCCTGGTGTGAAAACGCTTGCCCTTGACTTGCCATCCAGACCACCTCCACCACCAACAACCCAGTCGGCTTTCCTCTCGCGATTTCCATTCAATGGACCATCCACATTTTCTCCAGGTTTGTAAACGGTCTTAAAATAACATGTTTCATTTTTTAATTTTTTAACAATTTCTCAGCACAACTTGTCGTTTCAGCGGAAATCGATCCAATGTAGTTGTAACTATCCAATGAAGTAGTTTAATAATGCTCGACGAAACGATGATAATGATGGCCTAAATTTATTAACTTTTGACAAAATATGTAAATGTAGTGTAATGTCATCCATTGTATGTATGTATTAATGTCATGCGTGTGTAAAAAAATAGCAACAAGTCAGCGACAAACCTATAAGCCAGTGGCTGCAGCCACTACATCTACCCCACGAAACCTTCCCACAGCTCGACCCACTGCACCATCTTTCGGCGTATCCCCATCTTTCCAATTTTCACAGAATTTCCCGGAAACAGATAACATCAACAGTAATGAACTTGCACGCCAGCCATTGTTTCAAGAGGAAGATGAAGAAGATGACTTCACCATTACATACAACGGTCAACCACTTTTCAACAATCAAGGACGTCAAGTGTCCCCACAACAGCAGCAACAACGACCCCAACAACAGCAGCAGCAACGACCCCAACAACAACAGCAACAACGACCCCAACAACAACAGCAACAACGACCCCAACAACAACAGCAAAGACCCCAACAATTCAATACTTTACCAAACAATGGCTCCCCTGAGTCTTCTTTTAAATATCCCCAACAAAATGTATTCAACAGCGGAAGTAACTCGAACAACAACGCTTTAAATTCTCAGACAAAAGATGAGCCAGCACCAATCCGAGTTCACAATACAACGCCAATCCGTATCGTTTTTAACTACGAGCAAGCTGCACAAGCTCTGGAAGAGACTCCAGGAGTCCGTGTGGTTATAGCACACACAGAAAAGAACAACTTGACCGAAGATGAATTTTCAACAACAACTTCGCGACCATACGTCACCAGTCCTTCTCCCACCAGAGAAACACAAACAAGATCTGGAACTTCACCAGCCGTTTATCAGCCAACTACTCCCAGACCAACACAAAATTATGGAACTTACAGACCTACCTACGAAACACCAGCTAGATATCAGCCAACAACATATAGGCCAAGTTCTCCTTCCACATACAGGCCTCCAGTAACCACCACACAAAGGCCCCAACAATATGCTTCACCCACACCAAGATTCCAATATGAACCAATTAACGTACCTTACAACAATTATAACACTCAAACCGGAAATGGTGAGGGTACAACATCTGCCGCATTAGAAAATCTTGCTCTCGAATTAGAAGGCAGATTTGGTAGCAGTACAGGTCGTCCTCAATTCCAACAGCAACAACCATATTACGAGACAGTAGCTACATTAGCCACTGAACCCACACCAACTGAGGATCCCCTAAAGACATACAAACGTGGAGGTAAGAAATATGTAGTCATCCCCTCCGCTGGCGAAAAGGTATACAAGGCACAGGAACCTCGTGTGGTGGTAAATGATCTCGCAAATATCCTTGTCCAAACCGTTCAGCCAGGTGGTCACTATTCCGCCACGCCTCCAAGCACATTCCCCAGACAAACATTCCAGCAACCACAACAATACCAACCTGTTGAAGAAGTGGGTCAAACAGTTGATGAAGATTTAAGCGAGGAAATTGCTCACCTTAGCGAACAACTTCAACAAGATTATCAAACAACTCCACGCCCTCGTCAAACAACTTCACGCCCACGTCAGACTACCACAACACCTCGTCCACAAGACGTATATTCGTCACCCCAACCTCGTCTCAGGCCATCATCACCTGCTCCAAGACTTTTAAGAATCACTACATATAGACCCCCATTTACATTTCCATCGTCAACATTTAGAACCACTACAACAACGACAACAACAACTACTGCCCCACCTCCTCCTCCACCACCATCTCCTACAGCGGAAGAAGAAAATGAAGAAGACATTCTTCCAGAAGTTAACAATCAGTTGACCTCTGATCCACCTTCTCTCACAGCAAGAAGGCAACCTCAGAGGTATTATTATAATAATAGGCAAAGTAACGGTGTATCTGGCGCTCATCAGCGCTATGAATATAATGGAGCTGATGGCCCATCACCCGCTTCACCTTCGGAAGATCAACCTGAACAACAACCACCACCACAAACCCCAAAGGTTATCAGAAGAAGACTTCGACCACGCGGAAGACTCGTTCATGGAGGTCCACCTCGTCCCGTTCAAGGTTAATAAAATAAATCCCTATCCTCTCCGCTTCTCTGTTCCCATATATTAGTTAATCACACTGTACCACAAACAGTACAAGAACATTTTTATGAAAGAAACTTAACCCAGCAGTTTGTTTTAGTGTAATTGCCATAAATTATCTAATCCGGTTGAGTAAATTATTGCTATTTGCTACTTTTGTATTTTATGCAGATATGCCAAACAACGGTCGCTCAAAACACAGCCGGTTTGTTAGAACTCCGCTACTGAATCAAAATGAAAAATGTTACATACAGCGCAGTACACGCGGCGACTAACCCCTCAGCTCTGAACTTTTATTGGATAAACAATTAAAACCGTTATTTAATTTATTTATGTGGTTTGCGAGAGTATTTTGGGAAAATGTTGCTGAGAACGGATTGACTCTAACCAAAAATAATTATTTTTTTATTTCAGAGATTAACTTACCTTTTAGTTTTTATATTTTTTACTGGTCTTTGAGTATTTATTTAAATTATTTTGGTATTTTGTATTTATAAAGCATGCAATCTATTTATTTTTTTAGAGTAGCCAAGTTATAACTTTAATTTTCCCTTTTCAGTTAACGCAGGACCCCAAGGTCCCTTAGGTCCTATTGGTGGCCCTCAAGGACTTCCACCACCACTTCACTTTGGTCCTGGCCCAGGTTTCCCAGGTGGTCCTCTTGGACCACTTGGACCAGGTGCTCAATTGGGAGGTCCGGGACAAGTTTTCCGTGTTGGACCTCGTGGAAGGCTCCTCCGCAGGAAATCCCGTCCACGTGCTCAGCTCCAAGGTCAAGAACCATCTCTGGCACCATCTGCAGCTCCATCGATTCCCCCATCCCTCGCTCCATCTCCATCTTCGCCCCCAATTTTCCCAGCATTTTCACCAATTCCACAAGACATTGGTGGACCAGGACCGTCTCAATTCTCCCCAACCTACAGTCCAAGCCCATTCATTCCTCAAGAACTTGTAACCACATTCCGCCCAGGTCCACCACCAAATGCATTGATCCAACAAAGTCTTGTTGATGAAGAGGAGGAACGTAAAACAGATCGACCAAATAACTTCAGGTCCCGATTCAGGTACACCCCAAGTAAGCCAACTAGCTCATCTGTAGAAGATGATGACGAGGGAGCATCAAATCAATCCGAAAGTGAGGAAGAAGCACCAGTGCCACAAAGACGAAGACCTTTCTCATCAACAACCACGACAGAAAAACCAGTGGAACGCGAGGTTGCTTCTGACAGAGCAAATATTCTTCAAAGACAAATTCGTTTTAACAGAAATCGCAAGAACCAAAGAAATAACAAAGAGTCATAAATCTCTCCAATAATTTACCTTTCTTTTTATAAACAATGCACTGAGTTATTAGTATGACTTTTACATTTTAATATCTTGTTTTAAAACATATGCCATTGTTTTCTATATAATATATTTAATTTTTCATCAGTATTTTCTTCCACGGCTATACGTAGTGTACATTAAATCTGTTTTATATTTTTGAACTATGTAGTTAATAACTTTTTTTTACATACATATCCTCTTCAATGATAATGTACACTTTACTTGTATGATATTAAAAATGGGTAAGGAATAATTGTAAGCATCTTTATAGACGTCTGCAAATTACGTGACAAAAACGCTTTATAAGCTATAGGTTAAAACTGTTACAATGTAATTTAGTTTATAGTATACCTACAAATTAAAAAGTAAGTATAATAAGTAGTAAATTTTAAGTAGTATTTAGAATGCGTTACAGTTTGAAACTATTTCATGATCAAATTGGTTTAAAGGAAGTGGGACCTCGAATGGAAAGGAATCGAAATTGATAAAAATTCAACATTAAAATTGTATGTATGCATTTTGTAACGTGTTAACAAAAATAAATAAAAGCGACAGCAATTTTTGCGGAAAATAGAGTCACCACGCCTTAAAATTAGTTTTTTCTGTTAATATATTGTATAAAAGGTTGCCGATAATTTAAGTATGTTGCTGCTGTTCTCCCGACTGCCCGTCCATCAAAGGAATTTATTACAGGTACTGCTGCTGGGGTAAAAGGGGAAAGTGGTTTTTGACAAGTCCTCGGCGGAATATGATACTTGACCCCTTCCTGTATCGGGCTTGATATTGGACCCGGTGTTTGTGTTGGAAGTTGCATGAAACCTAATAACGTATCCGTTCCGTAACCACTAGCCAATTTCAGAAAATCTGCTAGTGTCGCACCGGAAGAAATTATGATTCCAATCATGTCTTCAAACTTGTCGAAACTTGCAGGGGCTAACACTTGAGGGCACATTCCAATTTGTTCCGCTTGCAATGTGGCATTTTGGACAAGGATCCGAAGCAATTCGTCCCATTTCGTAAGCTCGTCTGCAACAAACTGAAGTGATTTGCCAGCGAGTGTAGCCGGCGAAATAACTTTTCTGGCATGAGTTTCCATATCCCACTCTGCACGCTCCACTCCAATTAATGGAAGCAATTCCTTTTGTGGAATCTGGCTAGCACATATGAAGTAAGGAAGGCGCTTTTTTAAGATCAAAACAGCGGTGCACATTTCCTCAAATGTGGCAAATCCAGAAAATGTAGTAGTAGTTGTCCAAGTGTTTTTATGCTCACATGCTATAAAAATATTTGATTTTTTCAACAATTAAAAGATATGTAGATATGTATATGTATTTTGCAAAGCTTTCCTATTTATTTTAATCAATTCAAACTTACAAACTACTAGTTGATCATCTGGCAACAGGAGTCGTGGCTCGTATAAAATCCAGGTTTGTTGAAAAGTTGAGTCATAATTATCGTCCTTTAAAATAACGTCCAATTGTTTTCCGTTCCTGTAGTGCTGCAACCTGACCTTCGTTGCAGATAAGTGACCATGAAGCTCTACGCCCACAATTTCAACTCCGGACTGCGGTATCATGGCTTTGGTGCAGTTGGGAGTACAGTATGCATACACTTCAAAATGTGTGGAAATCGGTGGAACCATAAAGACTCCAAGAGGATCATAAAAAATAAATAAATTCCCTGCATCGTTTGGCCTGTGGGTGGAAATAATATTTAAGAGGCATAGTGGTAAATTGATACATCACAAATACATTCATACATGTATTACATTGTTGAAACTTTAAAAAGGAAGCATTTTACCTCACATTATCTGTGTAGTAAATATCCAGGCCACTGGTGAATGTTACTCCAGAGTAGCCAAGTGGATTGTTGTAATGCATTTCCAACATGTAGTATTCTCCTGCAAGAGAATCTCCTAGAGGAAATCCAACTGATTGTGGTAAAATGAGTGGCTAAAATGATAAAAATTATACACACATACAATTGTAGGTTTGCTACTTACAATAAATATATTTCGGAATAAATCGCATTACTTAAATCATGTCAAATTACCTTCCCCCCGACCGCCCACACATGTACTACAATCTTGCATAACATCATTGGCATAATGTGCAGACGACCAAAATAGCACTCTTCTCCGGGATGCATGGTCCAGAGTTCGAAAATAACATCTGTAAAGCCTGGTGGAGTAACGCAGCGATAAAGTACAATATGATGCGTATGTTCTACTGCTATTTCGTTTTCCATGTACGCATGTAACTATTACAAAAAATTCAGAGTACACACCCCATAAACTTTAATCGATAAAAATTATTAATTTGTATAAGATGAAGGCTTACCTCAACAATGCTGTGTTTTTTGAAAACCAAAGGAGGAGATTTATGAATCGAGCAGACATATGTAGTCCTTTTCCCTGATAGTGTCACCGTATTCCTCAACTCCCATTTTTCCAAAGACTTGTCTTGTGTTTGTATATTGGGTTGAAGTAGATAAACCCGAAAACTTCCGCGTTTGTCAAAATGATAAAATACGTGATCTGTCTCTCCATATGCCCAGATTACCCAAAGTAAATCCGTCTATAAAGTGAAATATGAATTTAAAATCTATTTTATATTTACACAATTCTGCAAATGATTCTTTACAACCGCTATAATTTGTATTACCGTGATGGGATAATCGCGGGTGTCACATGAGTCAAAAGGTCTTTTAATTTGCAAAAATGTAAAGCCTTGTCCTTCAGATGCTGAAACTAAAGTCCAGTGCGGTTTGCTATCCGAATGCAGTTTCCTATCGTAATCTGTAAACTTGTTCTACGAATTCCAGGAGGATGTTACGAGGTTAAAATTAATGATAAATTTATAGACCTTGGTGTAATTAATATAACGCTGTATTGCATACCTCTATATAGGGCTCTCTACTCGAAATATCAACACCCGCAATCACTATATCTGCTTTCCTCATCTGCCCATTTTTTGACAATCCGAGCCCAACCCAACCAGTAGTTCTGCAAGTAATATTGAAGGTTATGAATTTTCTCTCGTGGTCAACGTCCCATTCCAAAATGTAGCGTCCTTTGTCCAATATTACTCTACCGAAGAATGGGTTGTACCCCTTTTCCTCTAACTGTTGGGGTTGTGGGTCGTCGTGTGCTTGTGCTTCACTCAAAACAAAGGGTTCTTGTGCGGGGTAACTTGCAACAACTTTCACAAAAGTTTCGAGAACGACTGCTATCAATATGGCGTTCAGATAAGTTTTCATTTTGAAAATATCAACAGCTTGTATGTTTCAGGCACGTCTTCTAAAACAGTTTGTTAATATAAAGGATGATGTGATATAATGCAAGATTCAAATAGTACAAGTCCAATATATTTTTGTGTCGAATAGTTAGGGAATATGATTACACAAGCGAATTTTTCAAATGAGAAATAAATGAGACTACAATCAAATAAAAACTTTTTGCAAGTTTGCATGGATGAATGGTCGGTGACTTCAACCAAGATTTTTTAAAGGTAGAGATACTATAGCATTGTAGCAAGACTTGTTGCTCTAGCCCCATAAAATTCATAAAGCTCAATGAGGACTAATAAATAAGTTTTCAATTCTGCAAAGTAATGAATTCTTAAATCATATTGTTTAGTCAGCAATAAACTTTAATTCTTTTGTAAACTTTTTAAGTACATATATTGTACTTATATGTACAATTTAATTGTTAGTATACAATCCATAAGTATATCGCATTAATAAGTTTGATAGTTGGAATATGTAATTGTTCCAATGACCTGCCCAGGCATGGAATTTCCTATTGGCACTGCTGCTGTATTGTAGGGTGTAAACGGTGAAAGAATTCTATGGCAAGTCCTCGCTGGAGTATAAAGCGTGATCCCTTGCTGAATTGGGAAGGATATAGGACCTGGTGTTCTTGTTGGAAGAGGTATTGGACCCATTAAAGTTTCCGTTCCAAATCCTGTAGCCATCGTCATCATTTGCTCTGGTTCTACATCATGAGTTATCATAACTCCTTTCATGCTTTCATGACTTTCGATCTGTGATCCCTCAACTGCTGGAGGGGCTAGTACTTGGGGGCACATTCCAATCTGCCTACCATTTACTGTTACTTCCTGGATTCGATAACGAAGAGCTTTGTCCCAATTTATGAGCTCGTCTGTGACAAACTTAAGTGGTTTTCCAGCGAGTGTGGCTGGAGAAGTGATTACTCTTTCCTCTGTATCCAGATCCCATTCCACATGCTCCACCCCAATTAAAGGAAGCAATGTTTCCTGAGGTACCTGACTGAGACATGATAAGTAAGGAACACGCTTATTTAAGATTAATCCAGCATTGCACATTTCCTCAAATGTGGCAAATCCACTGACAGTAGTAGTGTTGGTCCAAGTGTTATCATGCTCGCAAACTGAATATAAAGGAATAGTATCACGGAATTCAATATAAAAATCGAATAACAGTGTTGTTTTTCATTTCTTTTTGAAAATTCAATCTCACTTACTGACGACAAGTTGATCGCCCGGTAGAACCAATCGAGGCTCGTATAAAATTCTAAACTGTTGAAAAGTCGAGTCATAATTCTCGTCTTTCATTATAACGTCTAGTTTGTTTCCTTTCCGTAAATGCTGCAGCGTTATTTTACTTGCTGAAATGTGACCATGAAGTTGTAAGCCCACAATCTCAACTCCAGACTGTGATAGCATTGTCGTGGTACAATTGGGAGTGCAATATCCGTACACATCAAAATCTGTGGAAATGGGTGGAACGATAAAGAGACCAAATGGGTCGGAGAAAATGAACAGTCCGCCTCCATCTTGAGGCCTGTTGAATTTAAAGCAACATATCACACTTATTACAATGACGATTTTGTTTTGAAGCAGCTCTTTTAAATTATGTAAAAAAAATTAAAACATGATCATACCTTAATTTGTCCGTATAATAAATGTCCAGACCACTGGTGAATGTTACTCCAGAATAGCCAATAGGGTTGTTAAAATGCATTTCCAACAAATAATATTCTGCAGGGGATTCTCCAAGTGGAAATCCAACCGATTGGGGCAATATGAGTGGCTTTTATTTTTAAAGAAAAATACAAAGCAAATGCATAGAAAAAATACTGTTGCAATTAATTAAAAGTGCATTCAGTCAGCTACAATACCTTTCCACCAATAGCCCACCCAGTTACAAGAAGCTTACACAGCGTACTGGGTATATTATGGATACGGCCGAAGTAGCATTCTTCGCCGGGATTCGTTAACCACGGTTCGAAAACAGTTTGTGCATCAAATCCGGGTGGTGCAACGCAGCGATAAAGTACCGCATGATGTGTATGTTGTAATGCTACCTGGTTTTCCATGAAAATGTGTACCTTTTTAACAGAACAGGTTAATGAAATAACCTTAATTGATCTTGGTAGCAACATAGATTTTCAAAATGTAATTGTGGTGCATATTTACCTCAACCATGTGATGCTTCTGGGTCAAAATAGGTGCCCTTTGAATAGTGCAGACATATGTAGTCCTTTTCCCTGATAGTGTCACTGTATTCCTCAACTCCCATTTTTCCAAAGGCTTCTCTTGTGTCTGTATTATGGGGTCAAGCAGGTAAACCCTGAAGTTTCCACGTTTGTCAAAGGGATACTCAATGTGGTCATTCTCTCCAAAGGCCCAGAGTACCCAAAGTAAATCCGTCTAGAAAGTTAAATGCAAGTTTACTAGTTTAGTTTTTTAACCGTACATAATTTAGCAAAGAAACTTTTGATTATGACTATTATTTTTACGCAACCGTAATGGGATAATCAAAGGGGTCACAGGAGTCAAAAGGTCTAGTAACTTGCAGGAATGTGGTTCCACGATTCTCAGTGGCCGAAATTAAAACCCAGTCCTGTTTGGCATCTGTCTTCAGATTTCTGTACGAATCTGCATACATGTCCTACAAATGACAGAACAGAAGAAAAGACAGAAATATTTTAAAAATCAATGGTATATATTTATGATTTTTAATTATGATGATAATGTAATGTAATATGTCTTACCGACAGATAAGGCTGTCCACCTAAACGTACACCCCCAATTATTAAATCCACATTCTTCATTGTCCCGTCTTTTGACAGTCCAAGCCCCACCCAACCAGTAGTATTACACGTAATTTTAAAGGTTATCATTTTCGTCTTGTAGTTAACAAGCCATTCCAAAATGTAACGACCTTTGCTGTCTACCACTTCTCTACCATGATACGGATTATACCCACGTTCCTCCAAATAGAGATGGTGATCGTATGCGTCGATCAGAGGGTAAGTTTCTTGTGCGGGGTAAATTGCGACAACTTGGAAAACCACTGCCATGAATATGGCTATAAGAAAAGTTTTCATTTTAAATGCTCAAGTCTTATTTTAACTTTTTGCCAGTTTTATTCACACTTTCTGATGATTGTAAATGTAGAAGTCTCAGGAGGCAAGATTTCAATGAACTAATTAATTACTGTAATTTTTGATCATAATACTTGTAAAGCGAGAACTTTATTTCGTGAGAAACTGAATCACTGTATCAAGATAAATTACTTGTACTTGTACTTTTTACAATGATGATGATGAGAATAACGTCCTATCCTATTTAATTCGACACTTGGATGACTTCCTCGTGTTCATTTACTTAAATACTTTGTCATAAATACTAGAGTCCAACTAAATCATTCAGTATCACTTTATCCATTGAAAAAATATTTATGCTATTAGCATGCAAGTCATATTAAAGAAATGATGATCATTCAATTAATTTGATCCGTTTGCGAAGTAAGGAATTCTTAAAATTAAATCACACATACATGAAGTCAGCGAAAAATTAAAAGTTGTGTAAGTGTTTGTGTAACTTTTTGTCCCTTAAGATTATATCTTACAAAAGCCCATTTTACATGAGAGTTTAGATAATGGAGAGATGAGATAATTAGATTCTGTCAGTGACTGATGAATGCTCTAAAATACATTTGGCGTTGCTATTTACATTTTGCAAGTCAAGAAACTCAAAAACGGATTATCATAATTCCAAATCCAACGATAAAATCCAAGATCAACATAAAATCATGAATATAGTCATATTTCGAACGTACATTGTGTTCCTATGGATTGGGAATTAACTGTTGTATTTTTACTTGAATCCGAAATCGAAATCCATAATGCTTCTTTTCCTAATATGATAATATACACAAATGTTATTTAATTGATCTTTAAAAAAAACTTGATATAAGTCACAGGCTGCATAAAGCTGTCACTTTCTCCTTGCGATTCTCCTAAATTCTGTTGATGCATAATTCAAGCAAGAAAAATGACAAAGAGGAAGGACCAGAGCCCATAGAAGCTGGCAATGGAAGTGGTCCTGTAAACAATGATGACATTACTACTCCCGCCAATAGCCATGATGTTTCGATTAATTCCCATAAATCCACTGAAAATACTGCGCCACCAATTGAAGGAGAATTGGTAACTCCAGCTGAAGACGATGATCGTGACAATCTTATTAAAGCAGATTCATCATTTGGAGCAGGACGGCAGCTTGGATGGAAACGCTATCTTGGCGTCATTTACACCTTATGCGCCCTTAATATGTCTGCTCTTGCGGCAAACATACTTAAACTATTGGGTGATGTGGATCCAATCACCATCAATTTGTACTACTTCTTAATGGCCATTCCAATGACGGCTCCATTCCTTTTGTACAGATACAAAATTAAGAAACCAATAATGAAGAATGTTTTGCCGATCAAGGAGCACAAAGTTGTTATCTTACTATTGTGGGTCGGTGTTTGATATTTTTGCGAAAACAAAATTATTCCTTTTATTTCAAACAAATATGCTACTTTTGATTTTTTCTGATCCCCAGCTTCGAGCAAATTTTACAATCATGCTTATATTCAGCTTCATTTGGTCTATTCGATATATAACTGTGGCAGACTCAAGAACCATTTTTGCGTCTTCCGTTATCACAGTCAACATTTTTGGATGCTTATTTTTTAAGGAAAAGTTTGGTATTGTGACGGCTATTGTGTCATTTATAGCGCTTTGTGGAATTATAGTGATGACCAAGCCACCATTTCTTACGGGAGGAAAGGAGTTCAGTAAGGAAACACTTGTTAGTTGGACTTTCATGTAATTTTTAGCTTTTATAAAAGTCTGTGATGCTGTTTAAAATGTAGTAAATATTATACAATTTCCAATGATGGCCACGATCTTTAAAATTTGTTTAATCTGTTTTTGAACAGATTGGTGTCTTATTAGCATTGGCTTGTATGCTGGGCTCTTCTGTGAACATGCTTGTTCTTCGCTTTCTCAAAGTGTACCACGGAATTCTCAACATTTCCTTGTACATTTATGGAGCCTTGACTATGTTGCCGCTTGCAATTGGGTTTCAAGCGTTTGTTATTCCTAATGGAACAACGACAGATATCCTTCATATATTTGCTTATGGAGTTCTAGCCGTTTCAAACAACTTATTAATTGTGTTGGCCCTTCAAATAGAAGAAGCAGGGACAGTGGCTCTTGTGAGAACATGTGAAGTCATTTTTACATTCATTTGGCAATGGATTCTTTTAAAGAAAATACCCGATTGGATAAGGTGAGTGTATTTAAATCATAAAACGAATTGTTTTTGTCTTACACTTATTGTAAATTTGAAAGTGTTGTACTTTGGTGCATTTTAATTCAACAGTATTCTCGGGGCTTCTCTGGTAATGACTGGCGTGGTGGTGGTGGGTGTAAGAAAATGGATTGAATCAAAAGATGAAGATAATCCTGTTAGAAAGAGGCTTAGATGGTTGCTTTTATAATAAAAACGAATGTGCTGAAATTCAAGTTGTCTGACTAAAGACTTGACTTTTTTAGGTTAAATTAACAAGTTTATTTTTTTCTTAAGTTAAACGCAGTTATATAATTTCTTATACTATTGAAAACTGATGGCTATGAAGATCACTGCAATGACACGCTGTCTGGAGTCTGGAGAGAGAAAGTAATATTAGTTGCGAAGTGAGATTGAGAACTGTTTTTTAGTAATCGGATCGGAGGATATAATGAGCACAAGTAAATAATATAATGGTGAGATTTACTATAAGAGACAGCGATCACGTGCTATATTATATTATGATTCAACATGACATGTTGGCTGGACATAAAAGTTATGTTAGAAGCATCAGGTTAACAGTATTTGTCAGACAGAAATTAATGAAGGTAAATGGGGTAAGTTTGTCAATAAAATTGGTGGATCCAAAGCGCACTTTAATTTTCCCAAGCGAATTTGCCACCTTCTTAAATAGGGATCTATTGCTGAACTTTGAATTATTATTGACACTCATCAGAAATATATTCGACTGGCTAAGCACCCCTGCTGCAACTTGAACTATGAATATAACACTGAATCCATCCGTAGCCAAAAGAGGGAAGAAAGCTAATCCTGGCATGGGAATCATCCTGTGCAATTTTAAGCAAGCATACAAAGCTATTATAATGCATGAGCAGGCGGCTGTGATAATTGAAGGGAGAAATACAGATTGTAGAACGCAATCATACTTCCGGTTAAGCAGAAAGACTTGGTGGTAGAGGTAGAATGCGTGGGCGTGATGGGATTTTATTGTTCGAAGATCAGTAAGATTTGGACGCGAAATTATTCGTATGGAAGGATAGACTTCTGGATGAGTGTTTCCACTTGTTGGTATGGCTAGAGGGGTGATGTAAGACGGCAGGGGAGGAGGTGTAGCCGGTTTATAGTCAAGCTTTCTACAAGATAGAAAATAATTGTGTATGCTTTGTATGACTGTCGCAAATGTACGTTTAATTTTTAAACTAACCTGATTGCAATTTGCAAATAGTGATCCATGCATCGCAATCCCATAAACATGAAGCAAAATACATAATAGCATGCCGGTGCAATGCTGTTGACCCACATGAGAAAGTCAAAGATTACAAGTGAAATTCTTGGTAATATGCTGGGAACATTGCAGCCGTAGGCGCTGTTCAGTAGAATGTATCCGAGATGTGGTGGTTTGCAAGGGTCCACCAGCAGAATCGTGACCATCAAACCTGGAAGTCCAAAACTGGTTATCATTCCAAGTGTCAGCAGTATTTTTCCCATTGTGTCGGGTTTCTGAGTTTTAGCTGAATAAACAAACATGGAAAACGTTTATTTAAACATTTAGATAGAATATAAATTTGATGATCTTGAAAGCAAGCTGTATCGTATTTTACCTTCTGGATTGACGTGTTCGAATTGTAGGAATGAAGACATCATGTCCAATGCTTGGTTCTGTTTAAACAGAATGACCGTTCTCATACTCAAAGTAACTGTAAAACAGTCTAGAAACACGATTCCCAACATCTTGGATGCTGTAACGTTGTTTTCAAAAGTGCGAATAAAGTTTGTAGCCATTATCACTACATAAATCCATTCTGTCAGCAAAGTCAGCTTGTACATTTGAAGCCTCCAGCGTGACCTGTGAACTATTGGAAACGGACTGTTCTGGGGCCACTCATAAGGAGTTAGCAGAAAAAAGTTGCAAATTCTCATTTGCATACGAAAGTAGGGAATCAACTTATGAAACATTGTAATAGCTTGGTTGGATGAAAAACGGTTTTGAGAGTTACATAAATTTCTGAAAGATCAGTCACGTAACTCCGACGCTCACCAAAGTAGTAAGTTTATTTCTGGTTATTTTTACGGTGATATAAGTAGCTTTTGTAATTTACAAAGGTCCAGAAGATTTAAATTGTAGCAGTAGATTAACGAACGTAGTATTATGTATAGACTCTTTCGTCTTTATTAATTCAAAGTATAACGAAAAAATAGCTACAGCTACTTAGGTAAGTATGGGAAATTTCTAGTGTTCATTATCATAAAATCGGTAAAAATAAAATATCCAGCCCACCAGCCGTTATCAATAATTCGACATCAAAATATTAAGACGCAAAAGAATTCCACATAAAAAAATTATTATGGTTCTACAAATCGGAACTAGAAAGATAAAAACCACACGTGCTAAACTTTGAACATTCGTAAGCCAAAGCATTAATTTTGTAAACAAATTTTACCTGGAAAAGGAAGTTGTGACGAAATTAAAATTATATAACATATATAATATATAGGTATACCATAAATTATCCACGAGCATAGCTAACAAAACATTTTATTATACTCATTGATAATTAAACTGGTTTTTCTCATTATCAACTCAATTAAAGAGGCATTTATAAGGTATTTTTTTATTATCGCATTATATCTAAGTTCGTCTACTTCACTGTCGAAAACAGGTTGAGAGTTGAGAGGCAGAAAAAACTTGCGCTTTTAATAATCTTTAAAGAGTACGTCAATATTAGCTTTTGCCAGCAACAAAAATGTCGCATTTCGCATTTTATTTTCCAAAATGTTTACATTTATAGTATGTTTATGACACAAACATAACTTAACGATTTACTTGCGACTTAACTTCAAAGCTTAATTCTTTAAAACTAGATATTTTTTAACATAACTATTTACGTCAATAAACATGCATTATTATGATGGCAAGAAAAGCTTGGTTTACATCAACAAACAATTTACGCTACTAAAAATATATTTTTGATAATAATTACGATATCGATCTATTCTTTTGGTTTTGGTGGAATCTGATTGAGAGATGCACTGCCAGCATATTTGAGCATATCCCCGTGTACTCGAATAGCTACAATCATTTGTTTGATAAGTTTCTCCAAGATATGGTCTGCCTTTTTGTTGTATCCATCAAGAAAGCCCATGTTTCCTCCACGCGCGTACAGAATCAAGCATAACTTGGAGTTGACACATTGTATCTCTGTGTATGGATGAACTGAAAAGGAAATATATAATGCAATCATTTGTTATAGCCTCGTCTGTTAAAATAGTTTTTAAATCGAGGTTAAGCAATTTTTAAATGTCAAGCATATTATTATACGTTTTCCTGGATGAATTGGGTCATCATTAGCATGAATACTGAACACAGGCACGGGTAATTGTTGAATTCGTCCAATTTGACTGATGCTTTTGAGATAATCATCTATTGAAGCAAAACCACCTTGTGGAGCAGTCATAAATTTATAAAACTCCGCAGTTGATTCTGTCCGCATGGCATGATGATAACGAACCCCAGGTTTCCATCCTTTTCGTTGACTTTGTTTGTGAAATCTATATATAAATTGATGTCAGACAAAAAAGATCAGAGAAAAATAATACTGAATAAATAATTTCAGTTTATTTAAAATCAACAATATCTAGTCATAATAATACTTCTTCTCCACTATTTACCGACCTGTAACAAACATTTTTGATTGTATCCAGATTCGTTCTATGAACAAAGTAATCAGCTAGCCAACCTGACGATGTAACGTGTTTGTATGCCCCTTCCGTATCCCATTCAACTGAAACGAATATACAAGCCAGAAATATCTGCTTTGCTTCCTCCTGGTTATTTCGAAGGTACTCACAAGCAATTGTTCTGAATCATACAAAAATATATTTATTTTTTGGTTTGTATTTTCCATGAGGTCATTGTCACAAGTCACTGCCCCAAAGCTATTACGCCACTTACTCATACAAACATCTTATCATGGCAGTCATTGACTTTGGCTAAACAAACAATGGAACTTACCCAGCCATGCTCTGCTGAGCAATTAGTAAAAAGCGATCTTTTGGATGTTGCTCTCGAAGAAACTTGATTACTTCAGAAAAGTCCTGGTAGTCATTTGGCACATTTAGTTTTGCATTCTAGAAACGCAAACGTAAAAGCGTAGTAATTACATCATCATTACTAGAATTTCCCATTATGAATGGCCATCCATTCATGATTACCTTTTGTACTATTGGCCTACTTTAAATTTTACCTGACACAATCAATGCGCACGTAATCTATATATATATTATGTATATCAAGTGAAGCAAGAAAACGGAAATTACCCTGAAATACAACCCAGCCATTCCTCTGTAATTAACGACGTAAGCTCTTGCCCCAGATCCAATTATCGCTTCTACCAAAGTGATCATTGGGTTTGCCTTGGAATCACTGTAAAGTCCTGGAATGATGACGACAACGAGTGGTTGCTCATTGGGATTCATGAGCCCTGGTAAAACTGCACAGTCCAAAGCAGTTGTACCTCCATCTGAAAAAGTGAACATTTTTCTGCGGTATCTCACGGCAGTTGTATCAATATCCCGATACGAACTCTGCCAGTACGTTTGACCTCTTCCACTCCAGAGCCAAGGTGGCCAGTATTTTTCTTCGGTAAATTTGACATGATCTTGGATGAACTTGCGGAGGACCTCGTTACCGCAAAATATTTTGGGTTTCTACATAAGTATTACAATGGATTTAATTTCAACTCAAGAAAACCATTTAATATTTACAAAAGACAATGCTGATATTTATATCAAGTACCTGAACCACATAAAATCGGAAATAAAACCAAAACGCCAAGAAACTTGCGAGGACGCCTACAATTAGGTCAAAGTATAGACCAATTTGATGTCTCAGTCGAACTATCACAATAGGTAATGCGCGAAGTCGCTTGAGTAGTCCAAAAATCATATTGCACCGCTGCTAATCACGAAAAGTAATGAATTGTTTTGGTAGTCAAACGAAAAGTTGTATTGACTTTTCAGTAAAATAAATAAAAAACCGAAAATCGGCTAAATATTTTTAAAAATAAACTTTTCTTGTCGTAATTCTTTATATAAAATTGGATGTGAAACAAGGAACAGCAACAAAAGTTGCTATTATATAACCTCGTATTGAATTCAATGTCAGCCAAAAGTCCAACTCAGCACAAACTGGCATATGAGATTTATGACTTTTCTCACAACTAAAGTACATACATATTTAAAAGCGGTTGTGATACAAAATGAAATAACGGTCATGGAGGTATCAATCGATACCCATTTTATGCCTGAGGGAAGCATGCAAATATTTAGGCTGGAAGGTAGGCGAATAATACGTATACAAACTGTATTTAAGGGGAAGTTTGCAGATAATGCGAATAAATCCGAGGAAAGCAGGTGAAATTAGCAAAAGGAGAAAGCTAGCATTACAAGTATTGCAAATCTAAATACAAAGAAAGGATTCCGAATGTAATTGGGTTAAAAAAGAAAGAAAAGTGGGTTGACTTTTTCAAAATGAATCATTAAACGAAAAAAGAGTTGCAATAGAATTTGTGTCAAATGAATATAAATGTTAGACAGAAGGGTTCTTGACAAGAAAATGATACAATGCACAACTGGTTGATTTTGGCTATTCCAATTTAATTCCATATATTTAGCATGGTATTTAAATTTTTATTGACTTTATATGGACGTTAATAGTTTTCGTTAGGCTATCTTTCCATTATTTTCTCACAGTGGCTATATGTTGAGGTTCAGTAATATTTTAGTAGGAAGCTCTGTTCTTTTCAGTAAACCAAGCCAAGTAAATACTATTCTAGCTTTGGAATATACAAGGCTTGTCAACAGTTGGATTCACTCGGCTCGGCGCAGCATGACTATGACAAGTCCGGGGTCCGGTCCGTAGTCCGCAAAATGTCAAGAGAAAAACAGAAAAAGGTAAATACTACCACGAATGACTTTTCTAGTTATAGCTATTATTGTGATGATAGCCACTACGTATAAAAAGTTGTTTGATAGTATGTTCGTAGAAAAAGTGTTTTCATTATTTTTGCGAAATGAAAGCAGAAAATTATTTATTTTGCTGAAAAAGCAACACTGATTGTAAATCTACGTACGTACTTATTTTCGCTTTCTGTAGAAGCGTCATTCAGCCATATATAAACATACGTAGTATAGAACAGAACCTAGAGCCAACTATTGACTATATATATGCAATTATTAGTTTTGCTCATTTTTCATCATGCGAGTTTACGAACTCTCTGGATACGTCCATCCGACGGTTTTTAGATGACAGTGGAAGCATTCGATAATTACGTGCTAGCTTTAGTACATGATATTTTATGTAATACAAGTAGACAGAAGGCTTTGCTAAAAAGTGATAGTGTTGGGGTGGGTATGCGTGACTATTTTCCCTATTTTAATTTAACTCAACTAACAACTTTGAGTCTTTAGACGTCAACTCTTAGTTAAATGCATATTAATTTTTAGTTTAAAGTACTTTTTGGTCTTTGTGCAAGCTAATTATTGGTTATCAATAAATCAGGATAATGTAGATAATTTCAATGCTTAATGTTTTTAAATTATTCCATGATGTAATGTCTACTAAAGAAAAAATTAAGTAATAATAGTTCGGATCTGATTTGATATAAATAAAATGTTGTTTAGAAAAAAATTTCAGAATCTGATATGCATAATATGGTATGATGATCATGATGATAATTCATGAAATAGCCGTTTCCTTAAGTCTGGTAGTACTCATGTTGTTGAATGAAGTCCATCACTTTCGCGATCTTCCATCGTCGTCACGTCACACGAGATGCGCTTGACACTGACATAATATTATATTGACCAGCAGGTTAGTTATGTCATCGTTCATCTATCATGCATACATAGTCATCCAACAAATTAAAGTTTTAAGTAAACAAATTAAACCAAATTCAATTTTTGTAGCACGAAATGGTACTTGAAATAAAGAAAATTGGAGCAACAAATATGAATGCTGTTAGTAAACCTAATTAAAATTAAGTGTTAAATTTAGCAGTCATTTTTGAAGACTTCTGAAAAGTATAGGATTGGCATTTAGCGCGGTGGATTGCCATATTTAAAAAAAATAGTTTGAGCAGAAATTTTCCAGTCGCAAGTGCCAACACGGTGAACAAGGTTGCGAACTTTATCGACGTCAGCAACAAGAGAACTTGTCAAGATATTTTTGCGACGAAAAGGATATGGATAAAGGCGATACCATTATTATCGTCATCAATTACTACTCAATGTTTTGAATAGCACGTTTACTACAATATTTTGAACGAATGTTCTTGAAGGATGAGATAAAATTTAAGATTGCGAAAAAGTTAGGGGAACAATCATAGCGGATGAGTCACAAAATCTGAAAACAAATAAACGTGACTAGTGCCGCTAAGTATTTTACAAGACGCATATTAAATAAATGAACTCGAAAATAGTTTATTTTTACGCTAAAAATGTACATTTACGATATATTACAGTAAACAATTTATGCATAAAATCATTCGGGTACCCGGTTTTTTTGACAAAGAAAAGCTTTGTTTGAGATCATTACGTCAAATTAGACTAGAATAATATATGGATGGAAATTTTACCAAATGGCCAATTAAATTTTGCACGCATATTGTAATACTAAGTACCACAGCAAGCATTAAGAAGGAAGGAGAAAAATCCAGAATTACAATTGAACTTTCACTTACGCGGTCATAGTCATGGTCAATGTCAAATGACAGTGAAAATTGATTTACATCAGTGTCAGGTTACTTATAGCAAACTACGTTGTATTTTTGATCGTAATCAGTGTTTTTAATCATAACTCATCCCACAGCTATTTATAAATATTCATCTGTTGAATTGTAAACAGATATCTCAAAAATTGATTGAGAAATATTATCCGGGGAGGAGGATGATGAGGATACATGTAAGGTAGGCTTTGGGTCAGCAAGGTGAAGTTGAAACAAAATTATTACGTAGGTCAGAGTTGTTGATACAATCTATACAAAAATAAAACGCAAATTAAGCACGTTCCATTTGTTCATTAAGAAATTGGCAACCTTGACCTAAAGCAATATGCAACCTACCCCACTTAAAAGTGTTTTGTCGATGTTGAATATGCCGGCTGCTGAGACTTTCCAATCCCAGGTACATACATACTTTACTAAATCATGTACCAGTTGAGTATCATACTCCACATCACCTAAAATAACAGCGAAATCTTCACTATCCAGGGTAGAATTTAGTCTGCTTTCACCACGTTTTTCAAGCCCGACTTTCTCAGCAGATGAACTAGTTATCAAGCACGCTTTGTTAAGCTTACTTTTCCAAAATGAAATCTGTATAGTCAAATTAATTAAATGATCCAGATCATATGTAGCTCAATGACCATTTTAAATGTATTTTTTTCTGAATTTCTTACCCTTTCATGGATTTCTGATCCCAACTTGAGAATTACCAATTGGCTCGCCTCAACCAACAGAACCATCACATGAAACCAAGTCTTCAACGCCATTGTACTGCCACTTTTCAACCAAATTGCATTAACCGAATGTACAATTGTGAATACACATCTTACTACAATCCCAAGAATAATCGGTCCAATACATCTATCATATTTATCAGCCAAAGCATTAATCCAGTCAAATCTCTCCACAAAGCACTTGTAGCTCATCCTCTCAAAACCTATCCCTTCTTCTGCATCACTCAATCTCTTTAAATGCCTAAATTCGTTTTCTCCTCCACATTTATCATTATCCAATCCGAAACCACCACCAGCCCCGCATTTTGAAGATATTACTAATGACCTCATTGATGGTGACGGGTTTATGGAATATCTTTTTCGGAGAAAGTGACCCTTGTAAATGTGGTCTTCCAGATGTGCACAGTAATCCTCAAATGTCCACAACATCTGAAATGTTGTAACGACTATAAGATCATAGGCAAAGATCACAGTTGACACGCTGGGTATAGCAGTAAAGAACATGAAAAGTCCAAAGTAAATATATCTCGGCACAAAAAACGCTGAATCCGGGTATACAGAAGTTAATGTGCCAAAAGCACATACTAAAGTAATTGCTACAATGTATCGAGGGACAGTGAGAACCCATAACATTAGCTTGTGAAAACTCCAACACTTTCTAAGTAAAGCATTAAATGGCTTATATTTGGGCTGCTCTAGTGCAATCAGTAGCTCCGTTAAGTGACCATTCAGCCGATAAAATGTGAATCGAAAGTAAATGTCAAAAACAGCAGTTAAAAAAATGACAGCGTCTGCCATGATTTTTTCGGTTAGAGAGAGTTGGTTAGAAAGGGGGTAAACTTTTAATTGACAGTCTATCCAAAATGAGTGGCTGATCAGGTTCAAAGTGAAAGCGTAGAGGATGTAAGGATGAAAACAGAAACCAGTTGGGGAAGGTAAACCCCATGGTTTTCGAACAAAGTATGTCCCAGCAAGCCAAGCTTGCCAGGAAGAGAAGGTTAGACCACCCAGTACCATGTTCCTTCAGGTAATGTCTTCAAAAAGGCAGTGTAGTTGTCCTTTTTTGCAATTTTCATTTGCCATTTTAATTAGAATTGAGTGCTCATAAAACACAGCAACTTATTAAATGTAAAATGGAACCATTGTAATAATTAGTTCAAAATGACATGTCTACACTTTATGCAACGCAACGTGATGGGAGTCATTGTCATTGTGCAGTATAATTTTATAACGGCAATTGGCAAATTAGTTGTACTCCCTCTAGTAGTGCTAGGATAATTAGTAATTAGACTAACTTTCCGTTTCGTCTTATGACAAGAGTGCAATAAACCCGGCTTCTATTGACGCATTTTCTGCATGATCAAAGTACGTGAGAACTCAATGGTTTTACTGTAAAGGCTAAGCACGCGATAAACCTAGATAACTTTTTATAGTTGTTTATCATGCAATTCCAGCAATTTTTAGATCTCTGGAGTCATGCTGCTAGCAGTCATCACCCTTTTCTATCGTAGAATCGTCCTAGGACAACTTTGTTTTCACATTTTGTATTGACCGAAAGTACCTTAAAGAGCATTCCCATTACCTCTGTTACAATGTTGTTACAATGTCAAATATTTTAGACACCAAGAGAAATGAGAAGAGCATCGTTAGATCACATGAAAACATAAATGATAGAATTGTTTACTTGTAGCACGAGCTGGATCCACGTTCCAACAATGTAAATATCTTCAACTTTTAGTCTTTACTTCCAAAACATGCGTTATCATAATATCATGGCCATGTCAGTACTTAAAATGGACATTTATTAATTAATTGACTAACATTTAAACATAACCCTAACATAACCCTCGGTGTACCCGAAATTATTACTTCTAAATATAAAATGGTCACTGATCACTCTTTATTGCTCACACATGTACAGAAATATCTAAAAGGTCAGAAAGTGTACACAGCTTAATAAAATACAAAGTTGACCTCCCATGTTTTATGGTTTATTAATTATAGATTTGATCCTAGTATTCTAAAAAAAACTAGCAATCATTAACAGCTATAATCTTTTGTCACATCAGCTCGTGCGCACGTCCATGTCAGACACGCAGAATCTAAAAAAAGTGTCAATATTTTTGCAGACTAAACAAATTAGTTAGAAACCAAATAAATTGGAGTTTAAATTAACTGGTAATAAAGATAACTACACAGTGTTTACGTGCGCGTAGTGTTTGGCTAAAGTTCAATAAGTTGATAAATACTATTTATTTAGCTGAAAATTATTAAAGCATTAAACACGTTTTAAAATCAATTAGTTTTATATTTACTAGTAATACAAAATCACTTTAAAAGGTGAAAGATTAAATGATAATATGTAGTGGGTATGCATGCATACATACATACAAATGCGTAAAGGCATGAGCGTCACATGTACTATTGTAGAGGTGACACTTTTCCATAAAGAGTTTCTAAAAAAATTGAACGTGGTACATGTTCTCAAAGGGCTCTTAAAACCTAAAAAGCATGTCTCTTTGAAGTATATTTGCATTGCAGGGAAGCTTATGAAAACTAAATTGCAACTTTTTCTGGAACATGCAATCCAATGGTACATGTAACGTGAACATCATTTAAAAATTCGCATTTATTGAAAATTGACATGTGCATTTACTACAATCAACTTGCCGACGATGAAATATAATCACATGGCACAAGTATAGTACAATAATTATGATGTAGAAGAAATTCTACGTACTCTAGTCTCACATTTTATGCTGACGTTTATCCTGCTTTCAGTTGAGTCAAATGTCACCTCCACATTTTCAGTGAGAAGTGTACAAACTCCATGTAAAAGATAATGACCTGTCCGATACAGATGACGAAAACATTTTGTACAGTTTTTGAGTCAGTGTACCCCCAATCGACTCAAGTTGGACAGCGAGTTTCTCTGATTGCTTTAAAACATTTTTATATGAATAGAGGACCCCGAGAGGATCACAAATATATAAGGATGTTGGGGGTTATCTTTTGTCGTTTGGCCACAATGGGCATAAGTAGGTCAAAACGGTCTAGCAGTTGTAACTCAAAAAGTTACGGTCAAAAATTTATGAAAATGGGCAAGTATATGCATCTTGATACGGCGAAAATCGACATCTCACTTTGATTCGACAAATCGACAGTATGCGCCCCCTAGCGGCAAATTTCTAACTGAGCAGTGAGGTCTTCGTAGGGACCTGAAAATTTGGTCAATAATACTTTCGACTGAGTACTTTCGAATGGTGAAAACCATATGTCTCCAACATCAATAGTTTTTGAGAAAATCAATTTTTAAGGTTTTTTGAAAATTTTCGAATTTTCACTTTTTTAACATTGGACAGTTTTAACGACTTCATGGGAGCTCCGAAACCGTCAACCTTTTGTTTCTGCGACGATTACATCAAAAGTTATCGGTGTTAGAAGATTAAATTCGGACTTTGAAAATTTCCACGAAGTAGGGTTGTTCTGATGACCCCCATATTTTATTAGATGTCGATTTTAAGGACTATACGAGGACTCTAAATCCGTTAACCTTTTGTCTCCACGCCAATTACAACAAAAGTTATGGGTGCTAGAAGATTAAAGTCGGACTTTGAAAATTTCCACGAAGTAGGGTTGTTCTGATGACCCCCATATTTTATTAGATGTCGATTTTAAGGACTATACGAGGACTCTAAATCCGTTAACC
>JAQFXM010001884.1:0-28402 GCA_034693345.1 Entomobrya multifasciata
TGAAAAAAACCAAGAAGAGAAAGCAGTGAGTAGTCAGCAATGCATTGCTTGAATACCATCACGTTACTCAAGGAATGGAATGCCTGACAAAGAAAACGAAAGAATGTGAAAGTATGGAGTTCCCAAGCTCCAGTGCTCTCCAAATACCTCAAATCGTTTCGGAGTGGAGGCATAACGGATACCTAGAAAAGCATGAAAATTCGCATCTTTGCCTTTGCCGTTTAGCGTCTTTCCAAAATAGAGACCATGTTGCAGTTGAACGTAGGGTGAACCGTTTAAAATTTGTACTCTTTTAAAGCTCTCGGCAGCAGTGAAATTAGCTCCATCATCGATAATTACTAAAATAATTAGCGACACAATCAAACTCCCAACCACTCTCACATGCATCATTTTGACAAAGTTGCAGACAGAAACACGATGAAAGAATCTTGGAACTATTACTGATGTTCTTTGAACATACACAACACATTTCTTGGTTCATATTTCTTACTTTACATACTGTCTAGCTGCCCATAAAGATTTACATTTTTAATGACCTCTGTAGTTAATTAATTACGGCGGTTTCGGACGAACACGTCCTACAAGCAGCAGGTGAAGGTTATGTAGCATAACATGGCATTGGTTAACACATCGTGCACCACACCAGAAGTTTTCAAACTATTGCGAACATATAGCAAAATGACTCAATGCTGGAATCGGACTGCACCGCTTTAACTGGACAGGTTGTTTAAATATATCTATGTTAACCAGTCTTGATATGATATGCGAACTAGACACTTATTGATTCAGCCAGCCAATTATGATGTTAATGCTACTGGAACTACTTTGTAGCGCAGACATTAGCACATGGGCTAAATTAAAAATACATTGACAATTACTTCATTTCCTTTTTGGCTGATTAATAATTAATTCAAAAGTTTACTTGTCAATGAAGCCTTCATAAGCTTCATATGCTTGCGATTGCGATCAATTTCAGGCAGGTGAGTTGCGTTGTATGATTGTATGGTGTATGAATGATATATGTGGGTGGACCATATGCGTTATCCTGTCAGACTAGCTATTCTAAAAGACCTGTTGCCTTTAATCTACATGGGAGTTTTAGTTTTTATGTGAATACATGACTTACATGAAATAATATGCAGGCGTTATGATACAATGTATAGAAGATGACATGGCTTGTGATTGAGAAACTTAACAAAAAACCAGCCACTGACTTACTGAGACTGACTGATGTAGTTGGCTGGCTCTCAACATCAGAGAGTTCATCATAACATGAGCATAATATAGGTAAGTTGTTTTGAGTTAGCTCTTGAGTACCATAACCATAATCAAATCATCATTACCATATCATATGAAACTGAAAATTCTCTTCTTGCAAATAGACCCACGTAGTCAATCATACAAGTCGCTTTCTCAGCATTAAAAAAAGTATATGATTTGTAGAAAATTTATCACTTGATAAGATTTACGTATTTATTTCAATGGGACTCGAAGAATATTTAGATGGTTTCATTCATTAATCAATCATATTGACATTTCATTTACTGCGCATATACTAATACATACATATCGCACAACTTATTTTTTTGCACACAATAAAAATCAAAAATGAGTTACATGTTACATGACTATGACAGTGATGGAATATATATAAGCGAGTAGATTAAACGAAAGATGCAATTTGTGAAGAAAAGAGCTGAAATTGGATTCTTGGCACCACGCGTGTCTAAAATCTCTAAAATCAAGAATGAAAGGAAGATTGCCGATTGCACACTAAACATCATAGCAGCGTTACCTCCAGAGAATGTGAATGAAGAGCTTCTCCAAGATAGATATTTACACAAGATGCCAAAAAGTGAAATATCTGCAACATCAGCATAGCGTACTTTGTCATTTGCTTATCATCAGATCAGGCGATACATTAAGCCTGTCACGTTATTGATGATTTTTCATCGACATCATTTTTACCCATCTCTGATCTGATCAATTCTTACCTTATTGATTTTGAGAAGAAGGCGATGTTACCAGTGGCAGTTTTCTGGGGAAGATTGCTGCAATAAAGTTCCTTGGAAGATACAACAAAGTCTTCCTTCCGTAAATCCTTCATAGGACGTTACTTGGATGACTTGATATACTGTGAAAAGACATTCTAATGCTCCAGGCTTTCCAATAAAACAACAATGCATGACTTGCAAAGATATTTCACTACTGATATTTAATATTACATCCAATCCACTTATTATAACTTAACTCTACCACGATATAATATACTCTCTAATATACTCTCTCTCTGTATATTAGAACAATAAATCAAATGCTGATACGAACACTAAAATAAATTCTGCTTTGTATGCAAAATTTATGAAAGTTGACGAATCACAGACGCTTTGCTTAACGCATTTATTGCAATGTAATTTTATATCTTATATAAGGTGCAAACAAAGTGTCTTTGAAATTATATCACTTCAATGGCATATATACTCAAGAAAACGTTATATTTTTATTTTTTATTCTTGACTTTCCTTGTCTCAAATAACCATGTAGAAATATCATACATTTTTTTGCTATAAACTTACTAGAATTTCTGGATTGAACCAAGAGAAATCGACGAATCCTCGATGGTATCAGTAATTCTTTAGTTTCCAATTTAACTGCTATCGTTGTAAGTCATATCCGTATTCAGATTAGTGTAAAGATCTATAATTTGATTATTTGTCAATCAATTAAGTTTTTATTGCTGATAAATCAATGATACTGATCACCAATAGAATTCAAATTGAACTGCAAAACACCGACTTATTTTCCAAGTTTTGTGAAAAGTGTTTTGTCTAGCACCAAACAAATTTGCTCTTCAATACTTTCCTGAATTCCGACATGTACTACATAGAATAATTTATGTCTAATTTTTACATGGTCCAATATTACACATTTTATTAAAATAACAGTATTTTAAAGGAGAATATATTATCTCTAGATAAATAAATATGATATTATTATTTATTATTACTGGCTAGATAATATATATGTACACTGTCGAATCTATTAATGATTCTTTTACAACTACATATGAAGATTTAACGCGATTTTTACATGAGACAAGATGACATGACAAGATTCATACACACTAAAATGTATATGTACCTATATTACACCGTCTAGATTTGAGCTCACAGCTATTTTATGCGTCTAGGTACATAATTATGACATGTCTCCGCTAAAATAACCTGGTCTTTTATATCATGGCACTTAATGTCTAACCCAAAAATTTACTGTATTGATGATTCGAAAATTCTTCTCGGCACCTTCGCCTATTCTACAGTTTTCATATCTTTTACTTCTCTGGCAGCTACACGTACAACAATGTCTTATTTCTTATTCTCTAGATTGCTTGATGAAATTCATTTTTATATGTGGTATTTATTCTATTTCGTAGTTTTATTTATGGAAAATGGAATGCGATTTGTTTTTTTTTTCAGTGATCTAATCCGGGTTTGATTTGTTTTTTATATTTGTCAGAAGCTGCTAACATTGTTCATTATTGTAGGATGATTTAAATCATAGATTACTTAATCATTAAAAACATCACCACATTGTCACTCTACTGAATCACACATGACTCACGCGTATCGTCTTAACTAACTACTATAACACGTGTTACAAATAAACGAATACTGAGCAAGCAAAGTTGAATGCTACACTAATGGACGTAACTCACTTACAAAAAGAGGTAATTAAAAATTGATGATGTTGATATATTTTTAAGACTGTTCAAAGTCATGATGAATATTATTATTTAGGTACACACAGGGATTTGTGCACAGTTTTTTTATCAACTAGATAAATATACTACTGTTGATTCCCCCGTTTTTGCACCAGTCTTTGCTCTAAAGGTTCTGAGAATATCCATGTGTCACCTGCAGGGATGAAAAATCGTGGCTTCCATGTTTCGCTTCTGGCACTTCGTTCACGGGCTTCTTGCCTTTGGCGTTCTTCTAAAAATGATTTTGAATCTGTTGCTTTGTCGATTTCTCTATATCTGTAAGACAAATTATAGTTTGAGTTAGAATGGTTTCAAAAATACTGTTTAGTTCCTAGTTCAAATAGGTTTTACAAATAATTTATATGACTTACTTTAAGCCTCTGGTGACATCCTTCCACAACCTCCGTGACTCAAACACTTCTTGGTGCACAATCGGTCTTGTGCGTTTCCGAATAATTTTTAATTGTTTCACATCGACAAATTTTTCTGTGCGACCATCAGCCCATTTCCCCATCATGGATCCATTCCATTCTCCATTTACTGTTAGGAACGGTTTTTTCTTGTCTTCAGGACTGAAAACTTGTGCTGATATCTGTGATTGTAAACATTTAGCTTATTGAATTTCAACTTCAACTTTTCATCTTCGTGTTTTTCTATTAAAGGAACTGTTTTACAAAAATATTACCTTATTCTTTTCACCGTTGAAAAACGGCTTTGTTAGAAACTCAACTTGTGCACTGTAACCAGTTTGCGCTGAGGATATTGTTACTTGCCCACCAAGTTCCACCCAAGGAACAGATAGAATCGACCTGGCATAACCATTGGGAAATCCTAATACGTAATCTTCCCTTTGTGGCGAGTGAATGGACAGAGTAGCATGACCAATATTATTGACCCCTGTATCAATTTCAAAATTAGAAATGTCATCATTTTTGTGCAGAAATATACAGTAAAAGTAAAAATTGATGACATGCCTAGCATTGCATACCTATCGAAAGCCCTAAAAATTTAGATTTCGTCCATATGTGAGCATTAAGTGATATTTTCTTTGAAACATGCTCTGCATAAAAGGCAGATATGGGAGGATGATGTGAAACCTGTTCCCCTAAAAACACCAATGAGTTCTGATCTCCAACCCATGGAAAAAGTGTTCCATTTTTATTGACGATGTTTAAGGCTCCATTTGGTGCAAGAATTCTTTGATTATTATTGGAAAGATGAGATTCGTTAGGGGCGTCAGGTGCAGTTTTCGCGGAAAGGCAATCCTTCATATTCCAGTGACATTGAAAAAATTCCCCTAAAATAGGATTGTAAGGTTTCTTTGCCACCTCAGAAGGTCGACCAGCATGAAAGGCCCCAAGATACCACCTTCAGAATTTTCCCCACCAATCATTACAAATCCATTCAATATTCATTTAAAAAAATCAAATGTTAGTTGATATAACCTCAAAACAGCGACAATACGATCTCTAGGAGTGGGTTCATCCGCGATTGACACAAACATGTCAGGATGAGCAAAAAAGTCGGCATACATCTCCAGCAATGAGCGTCTTTCGAGAATAAATGTGGGAAGCACAACTTTTGTCAAGTCCATCCCAATTTTAACTTGCGCCAGTAAATGTGACAATACGGAGCCATGACCTTCCACCGATCCCAAGTCGTCCTCAGGGGCATCTTCATCATACAACGAATCCCAATCAAAGTCTGGAGTTATGCTTCCTGCATCACTTGGACCTTGGGCATCTGATGTTGCTGATGCACCTGCGCCCGAAGCCATTCGGTCTTTGGTCGCGCCAGACGAGTCAAGGGGAGAAACGGCGACAGGTTCTGTTTTCCTAAAATATTAAAAAATGTTGTCATGCTCAATAAATTCATAACAAGCCATTGAACTACTTTAATTTGGTAAATCGTGGCTGTCATAGTCATAAATAAAAAAACGAAAAAATTTGGAGGAAGGTCTTCAAAAAATAAATATAACACACACAGAAGCGTAGCACAGAATAATATTTAAAAAACAAAAAAACGACACACACAAGCAAACACGTCCAAACCATTCCATTAGGATGGAGGTAGAAGTATTATCACCTTGTTATCTCTTAGCTACACGCTTACATACCTTCCGCGACAACAGCAACACAGCGTCATTGCAATCGCAAACCCAAAAAAGTCGTTTTCATTTTTTAAATAATGACTAAAGTCAGTTTAAAAGTCAGTTTAAGTGATAATGCGACGTGGTGATTCGCATTATCATATATTTCTATGTAATCTTGGAACTTTGATCTAAAGTAACAGCCTACAAGAAGCGGTGCAAAGCTTATGAGAAAGTTGCGTTGGTACTTAATCAGAATTGCTGGGACACTAAACAATAATAATCTATCTATCATTTTTTAAAGTAAATTTTTGCTCACACCAACAACAAAAACCAATTAAACCTAGTCCTTACATTTCAGCAGGGATTGGATACTTTACACTATTCCATAGCGTCACAGTGATCCCATCCTCACTACCTTGTGGTGTCAGTCTGCAGCCGCAGCCCAATGTTAATCACACAGATGCACAGACAAGATTAACAATTTTAATGTGCAGATGCAAAAACCAGAGAGAAGCAATTTTATAGCTAGTTGGATTATTAGACGTGCCCTCATTAGTACACTTGTGCTTGACTATTACAAAATCTTTTATACATAGTAATTAGATGCTCTTATTTTTCCATTGTTTCATTTCATTACACAAGTTTTTCTACCTTCATGCTAGACCATTTTTCATTGTGTCGCATGCACTCAAATTTTTTTGTAAGTATTTTTGCTGCTTTTTGATGATGTACTTATGTCTATTTTTGTTTGGTAAATTGAACTTACTTCTCGTTTTCTTCAGTAAAATCTTCACTAGCGTCATAAAAATCTTGTTCATCGTCAGAACTTGAATAGGAAATGAAAACAGGGTTTTTCTCATTCGGAGACATAGGTGACTGGCCAACAACTGTGACTGTAGGGACTGATGAAACAGTAACGATGCTACGTTCAGAATTTGACGCAGATGGACTTTTACCTTCTCCAGAGCTCACTGACTCGCGACATTCTGATCCATATGCAATTCCCGTTTGCACTTCCGGATCAGAGTAGTGTAAAATTATGGGGGCTGTTAAACCTGTGACTGGGAAGGCCGTGTTCTGCATTTTCAGGGGGGAAATGGATAGAAAATGAATACGGGAATGATTAATTTAAGCAAAAAAAGAAGAAACTTACAAAATATTGACACTGACTGAAATAACATACCTTTGCAATTTGGAGAAGAACTATACTATGTTTAACCGCTTCCAAATACTCATTAGCTTTGTTGACTAGATGACTCATTTCTGGTTTGGATTCCAGCGCCACAACTTGTGTAATTAGGAGTTGCAGATAAGCATCTGCTTGAGCTAAACAATGTTCAAATCTACGAAGTGGTTCGTCAGTGTTTCCGGACATGTTTGTGGCGAAATGAAGAGGAAGGTAAGATCCTGGACGTAATCTAGCGTGTTTAAGGATAGTTTCTTCTAGTGCTCTCACCTGAAATAATGCAACAACCAAACAATTTATAAATTTGTCACGCCACAAGAATTGGAATAAAATTTGCAAATTTTTTTCTTCTTTTAATTACCCAAATTTCTCGTTCTTCTGCATCTTTGGCTTGTAGATGGAAAACTTTTGCGTCAACTGTTATCGTAAAATTTGCATCGTCTTCATCGTCAATACCCAAAACTGCTCCTTGCAAACGTATACATCCACGCCTCACTCCACGACGCATCTTCTCTTTGGTCTATAAATATTGAGACATGAAGAGTCCCCATTTTTAACCAAAACATTTTCACTTTCATTTGCATTCGCAACTAAAACACGCACAAGATCTCATCCACTTGAAAAACACATCCTCTTATTTCAAAAAAATATAAGAAAGGATTTAGATTTAACGCACTAAAGCAGCTTATCTCCTTATCTGCTCAGCAATTACAAAAACTTCCACTTCTCCTCTCTCATTCAGTCAGTATTTCAGAATGAAAAAAAGTATTTTCTTGGATGAGTCGTGTGACATGACGTGTGTGTATCAATAATGTGTGTGTCTTTTGCACTTCGAATATCTTAACACACTTATCGCACAACTGTGTGCTATCATCACTATCTTTCTCCCCAGCACAATTTTTTTTTATTGATTCTTATCATCCTAGTATGTTTGCAAGTCTACATATTTTGCTTACCGTGTAGTACGATAACAGGCCGGTGTTTTCATCAAGGACAAACCAACGAAACTGCCATCCTTTCATCACATTCGTCCATTTACTCAGAGGACCTTCCATGAGTGCTACACTTCCTGTATTACAAAATGAATGACATGTAAAAACGCCATGCAGTGTTTCAGAACAGTAAATACAAAGAGCTCTGAATTAGTTGTTGGAAAGGCATGCTCAGCTCACCTGCACTTAAGTTTTGAAAACTTTGCAAAATAGCCCCCTGACTTGTAGCGACGCTTGGAATTCCTATGCCCGAGGTTGACATATTGTAACCCTTTTACCAACAAATGTTACAAAGAAAAAACTCAAAAATGAAGCTGAAAAATACAAACGGTAATACAAATTGTAATATAAAAAACGGTCCTACGAATAAACACTTAAATATCTAAAAATGGAAGTTTAAATATAACTGATTTTTGAAGAAAGATATTTATTTGTTGTCGTCACTTGTGTGTGTGATCTACGTAGTTTTCTTTAGTATAACAACTTGTATAACAAGCCTACAAAGTATATATGCATGGACAAATGAATTACGCGACCAAAATAATTGGCTCCGCGACACGTCAATTTTGATGTAAGTATTAGAATCCTAATATGAATAGACTAATTGATTATCGCATTAATTTACCAAAAAATAAATACATAAGGTTTGTCTGTGATAAAATTTGTGGTTTAAATGAAACAACTTAGTCCAGTCAGTTCTCTACCTAACAAACTGTCTTCTCGACAAGACAGCTTTAATACCAACTTAATTAGTGTGTAAAGTTGAATGAATGGTGAATGCTAGCTAATTATCTTTTGCCCTAGATTACCTTTTAGTTTAGAGAATGATAAAGATGAGGATGGGAAGCCTCAAGCTTGCATAATTTTAAGCAGCCATAAATATATCTACTTTATCTACATACATAATTAATTATAGGATAAAGTGATGATGCTGCTAATAAATAAATGTGACAAGTATTTCATTCAGTTAAAGTGCACCAGAGATATGGGATCATCTCTTTTAGCGTTTTAAAGGCATGCTTTATTAATCCAAAAAAATCCAATCATAGACGAAGTAACATGCTATTCATTTTTCATACAAAACAATACATGTTCATAGCTCAAAAACCGTCCAAAAGTAAAAACTAAAGTCACTTAAATCGACAAAAAACGCCTCATTGAAAAATTGTCACAAAATATTTATTTTACAAAAAAATATAGTCTTTCTTAAAAAACAACAAAATAACCAAATATAACCAAAAATATCCAATCACGACACGATTGTTGATAGTGTGCAAATAAAACAGAGAAAGTTGGAATGAAAGATCAATTGTTTTCACTTTCACAATATCTACAGGTTTGGCTTATATTTTAAATGACATGACATATGACATGCTAGTTACTACTTATAAAAAACACTGATTGATCCAAAAGGTGAGATCGCATCATCATTTCACAGAGTACAAAATTTGATTTTGGGTGAAATTAGCAAAGAAAATAATTTGGTGTACAAAATTTAAAAACCTTTGTGGTAAAATATTTTTATAAAAGTAAAAAACTTACCTGTGCTGTTTCGATCCCCAGTGTGTCAACAATTTATTGAACATTTGAACAACCGAACGAACTTCACAAAAACAATTAAGGAAATTTTCCAGAAAGGTTTGAACCTTTTGGATTGACTTTTTTGTGCAGAAATATAATTTTGTGCGAGCGAACAACGAACAGTAGGAACACTTTTTCAATTAAGATTTTATATTTTAATTAAAATGGTGTGCACAGAAAATGAATATAAATACTTGAAAGAGAAGAGAGAGCAAATGAGATTGAAAGAGAGGTGCAGGTGGTGGTGTGGTAGTTATAAATTAATTGGTTTTGTATATAAATAGGAGCATTAAACAAGTCAACAGGCCAAAACACTTTTAGGTCACGCCATGTTGCTTGGATCAAAGGGGATCATCCCAAAACAGCCGCATAATAACCATTTATATTCCTTGGCCACAAATACAAAGTATTTAGTCAAGTTAGCCAACACTATTTTGTGTTAAAAATTTGGAACTCTCCCTAAAATTGCACATTAATGTTTGATCTTGATGGTGTAATTTGTGTGGTCGCAATTGCAATTTTGTGGAATATTAATGAGGAGAAAGTTTTATTTGATTATCGTGCTGATCATCATCATGATAGATTGATGATGATGTTGAAAGCATGAGGTTCCTTCCACAGTGGAAAAAAATTAGTCCTAACCGAATATGCGGTGTACGGACTGGCTGGACGGAAGGTTTTTTGTTTGGAAATAGCTGTGCCTGTGCTGCACCCAGCAATGTTTCTGTTTTATTTATTTTATAGACCAACTTTAATAATAACACTGCACTGCACTAGCATATATTCGTCCAAAACCGACGACGACCCAATGATCATCATCATCATCGGTATCACACTGCGGAAAATAAGTGGAGTAATAAAAAAAAAGTTTTGTGTACAGCAAAACTATATTATTATAGCACAGGGGTATTGTCATTCATGCTGCTTGAACAATTGTCTGCATTTCCCTATTCACTATACATACGTGTTTTGGCACTCTCACTCAAGCAATGGGAAAAAAATATTTTCCTTGTAAAGTTTTTTTATACACACTTTGCAAGAAAGCTCAGAGTCAGAGTAGAGATTAGACATGTAAAAAAGGCTTCAGGCTTCCTTTTCCTCTTCTTAGCAGCTGTCCTACTAGCTGTTATACTGGTTTTTTCCCCTTTTTGCATGGATTTTTTTTCTTGTAAAAATTCCAGCAGTTCTGAACTGAAGAGATCTCTCTGTTTTAAATGGATTGAGGCATATGGGCCGGGTATGCATGCAATATAATGTAGTGTGCGAAAAACAAGACTAAGTTCTTTTTATCATGGTCCATGATAATGGTCACATACAAAAATGCACAATCACAGAAAGATTTGTAGGTTTTATACAAACTTAGTAGAGAGAGAGAGAGTGAAAGAGTGCAGAGCTTTAAATTGCACCATATGAAAAGGGGAAGATAAGATGACTAACGAAATGAATCACACATTACAGCTATCCGCACTTTCCTTTCCCTTTTTTTGGTGTAAAAATAGAGAGATACATGGAAAAAATTCTCCTGGAAGCCAAAAGCTTTTTTTACACAAGAAGCATTATTATGTGTTTGCCTCCATGAAATCTACTGAAGATTCATTTCGTTGTCCAATTATCTGGAAAGTCTGGAATGAGATTCTTTGATTTTCCAATTTGTTGGACTCATGGGTTCCATTTTAGGATCTATCTATAGATTTTGCGAAAATCAGCAATTTCTTCTCTGATCCTAATAATTGGGGTCTGCCCCTCCTGGAGTGAGAGAAATTGGATGAGATGAAATGAGAAAATGGATGGGGGAAAGTGAAAGGTCAAGGAAAAAGCAGGACTTGGAAGCCACCCAGTGAATTTCTATAATAGAAATGTAAACCATCAAAACAACAGAATATGAGATGTTTCCTAACCTGCATGGAGTATGCAAAGATAACATACATGTAGAGTGAAAGTAAAAACCTTGATGACTTCAGGTACAAAAAATATTATGCAAATTTTTCTTTCACCGTTCCAGTCTTCAAATTTTCATATGCATTTTTTAAAGCAAGGATTTAGACAAATTTCATCGAACATCGAGCAACATCGGTTCTTTCAAAATCGGTTGATAGAAAATCAAAAGGACAGAAGTCGAAGATGATCAAGATGACAAGACTGCATGGGGTTCTTTGAGATTTCAACTGGGAATGCGGCAAACTCTGATGGTTTGCCAACTCAACTTTGATGAATATGTATTGAGTTTTCTCCACCTTTTTTAGATTGACATCGACAAACACAATGCAATAATTTAACTATTTAAATCGTAATATAATTAGTGAGTAGGCACTTTTAATAGTATATTTTATTAAATGTCTTCCTTGAAACTTTTACATGTTGTTGATTGAGAGGAAAACTAGTTTTTAGGTAAATAACCGATTTTTCGGTGAAGAAGATGAAAAGTCATATTCTTGTAAATATAATCAGCTGTCAAAGCAGCTGTTGGTATTTTTGAATGAGGATAACTTTAAAGATAAGTATTCAGTAATCAGTTATCATCATAATCATCGTCGACAATCGTTGTGAAGATCTTAAAAGACTGTGTTGGTGAACAGCGTGATAAAAGTTAGTTAAATAATCAGAATATAAATAAAATGCTCCGATCTAGGAATTCTTTTTTAAGTGATCATGATGGCAAAGTTAGTTTTGAGCCTAATGAATTCTTGGCGGAGGAATTTTCGGTGGATGAGTTTATTCAGAATAAGAGGACAAGGGTGCCATTGGATGTCCTTCGAGATGATTTGGGAAGTCACTTGAAGTTCCTGAGATCATCCCTGATTGAGTTGATTAATCAGGACTATGGACAGTTTGTTAATCTTTCGTCTAATTTGGTGGGGCTGGATGGGAGGATTCAAAATATTGCTGGTCCTTTGTACAGGGCTAAAAGTGATTTGAATGTAAGAAAAATTGCTGTATATTTTATGCATGCAATAATTTTGTCGTGTATTTACTGATCGTAGTTCTAATTGCATACTTACTTATTTTTGATTTACAGACATTTGTCACCTCGTTGGATTCAAATATTCAGCTTTTGAAGGAGGAACTAGATTTAAAAAGGAAAATTCGACATGATAAAAGACAATTACAATTCCATAAAATGGCACTATTGGCAGTGGAGTCAACAGAGAAGCACATGAGGAGGGTACCTTTGAACATATCTTCGGAGACAGACTTCAATGCTTTATCGACAACTTGTGAAGAATTAGCCAACGCTCAGTTTCTTCTGCAGAGCTGCGAAGACTCTCCCATGTCATTAGACGCCAAGGGAGTAAGATAAAAATGCTATTAGTCACTCAGTTGTTCATGTATGCTAATTATGTGGAAGCATTACATAAATTAACTGTCTGTTTTATTTCATTTTATTTAGAGACTGAATATTTTGATGGCTGACGCATTGAAAAGGATGAACTCTTTATTTATTCAACATTCTGGTCAATCAACGAGTACTAATATCAGTGCCAATTGTGATTTAGTAGTTAACAGTTTACTGCACATGTATATTGAGTTGCACAGAGTCAAGGATGCAGAGTATATATTCACTGTAAATGTTTTAAAACCAGTTTGTGATGACATTTTATCAAAAAAGGGCAACGTCTCTTCTCTGCTAGATGAAGTAGAAAGCTTTCTTGTCAAATCCCCAACTATAAAGGCGTCTAAACAGCTTGAAATATATTCATGGATGTCTAGTTATGATTTTCTGTCTAATTGCGTTCTTCCCCATGTGATTGGAGTTTTGAAAAAACATTTTCCTCATATTTGGTCACCCTCTAACCCAGACACTTTCCATTCCAATTGGATTCGATGCGAGAAATTCATCAGATTTTTGGAGAATCATATGCCGTCCTTAAATCATTTGGAAACATTTAGGGAAAATGAAACGCTCAAGGAATTTCTTTCAAAATGGCAGTTTCCTGTGTATTTTCAACTCAGGTATAATATAAATCAGTCAAATTGAATCAATCAGTCAATATAAAGTTAGAGTTTAAATGAAAAAATCTAAATTGTAATTTTTTAACTCTTTTCAATTGCAGGTTTCACACGTTAGCAGTTGAGCTGGAATCTGCTTTAGAAGATGTCACAGCTTCTTGTGTTACTGCAGACTTCAAACTGGACTGTACTCGGGTGCTAATAAAGGTTCTGACTCAGGTAATTTGTGATTGAATATTGAATACAAACGCATGTTGAATTGAAACACAAACATATTGAATTTGTGATTAATTGTGGAACTATTCTATATTCTGTTTGATATATAGTGTTGGGATGCAGAAAAAATTTACATTCATCACATTGCGGGCAGATTTTTAAAAGCCAGTGCCTTAGTTATTTCAAGATATATTAAAGCGATTGAAGACGAATTGGCTTCCAAGGCTGATATCGCGATAACCATGCTAATGAATGTGTACTGTGATCTCAAGCTAGCAGAATTGACTGTACAGCAAATAATCACAGAAAAATTACAATCTCAGCTTATTCATTCCACCAACGAAGCCGAAGTTTCTAGTCCAACACTTGAAAAGTTACCTGCAGCTGTGACAAATTTCTTCCAAGATTTTCAATGGCAGGTGGTGAGAGACAATGTGGAAAATCGCATTAGTCAGTTGACTGTGAGCCAAAGTTCATCATGCATCAGTTTAGTGACAGAAGTTCCTAGATTATACCGAAGAACTAATAGAGACCTACCAACTAAACATGGAGAGTACGTGGACGGAATCATACAGCCTATTACCTTGTTAAAATCCACGGTTGTCGGTTGTCATCAAGGAGAACTTTGGGACGGCATTGGGTTCAAGATTGCTAGTGAAGTGTCAAAGAGGTATAATATATTTCTAGCTTTCTTAAGTGACGTGCACTTTGTATGAATTTCTTTTCATTTGTGTCATTTCCTTTTACGCAGGTATAAGTCGCAGGTTGACGAAGTTTTAACGTCAGTATTACGAATGGAACAAAGTCTTAAGCGTCTTAAGAAAGTCCAGGGTCAAAGCATGAGCGGATCGGAGAACAATAAAGTGCTATCAGACGATGACAAAATTAGGAAACAAATTCAAATTGATATACTGCATTTTACAACGCAGGTAAGTGCAAAAGCTATACCAAAAAATCCTCCTTTTTTGAAATTCCTTTGATGCTAAATTAACTGTAATTAACTAAGTTAATTGATTTTTCTTTCAGATAAATAATTTATGCCCAGCTGTGGACACTTCTCCTTTGGTTAATATATTTGACAAAGCCAACGGTGCTTCATAGCGATTACCGAATTTAGCCCCGAAATTAAAAAATAAAAGCTTGGTCTATAAAACGAATATCTTCTTTTATTTTTCTCAATCATTCATGAAACTTACATTATTAATCACACTCATATATATTATGTACTATCAAAACGTCAAAGTCACTAAAAATATACATACTAAGTATCGCTCTAATCGGAATCATCTCCAGAGGATGATGATGAACCAGATGAGCCTGAACCAGACCCAGAACCTGATCCCGACCCTGACCTGGAATTAGACCTTGATCGACTGGATCTGGTGGGTGTCCTTGACCTAGACCGAGATCGTGACCTTGACTTGGACTTCGATTTGGAGCGAGACCTGGATCTAGCTTTTGCTTTAAGTTTCGGACTACCTTTAGGACTTCCTCGTTCAGATCCCGATGAACCCTCTTTGTCACTGTCATCACTAACGATTCTTTTGCTTGCCTTCGCTTCTGATTTTCGTACCCCTAAAGTTGATTAATCACCAGGTTAGATAGATGCACAATTGAGTGTAAAATGTAAAATTGTATGATTTATTTTTCTAAACTAACCTCCTTTATCGGATTTTTCCGAATCTGAACCTGAACTAGAGCCCTTTGCACTTTTCTCTCCATGAATCGATTTTAGTTCATCATCAGCATCCTTATCTGGCTCCACTTCCGCATCAGATTTCTCATTGTCTGACTTTTCAGACTTGCGTTCTTCAACCTCTTCCTCCTCTTCTTCGTCCTCTTGAATTGGTTCCAGCTCCTTTTCCCTTTTCCTCTGGAATTTGTAATCCGACGCTGTCAGAGGAATATGCTTAACGCACAACTTAGTATTGAGCTGCTGATTTGGTCCTCTCGTTCGACGTTTACTCAGTCGAACTCTGTCGGAAATAATTATTTACATCATATGAGTTGAGTTACATCATAATATAATTATGCATGTCAGTTTTCCAACACTCAATGCAAAAATTACTTACCTAGTTTCCAGCTCATTGTAGAAAACTCCATTGTCCCGAATGACGAAAAAGTAATTTTCTTCATAACCTTTTGTTGCTTTACTTTTAACGTTCCAGTTGTACTCTCGAGCCATTCTGTATTCATACGTATCCTCCTCCTGATACTCCTGGTCAATGTCTTGATCTCTTTTCCGTTTGGATAAGGTTTCTTCTGAAGGTAAAAAGTAAGCAACAAACTGTTCTCCGCTGTCATCCATGACACCTCTGCAAAAATATTACCCCAATTTATTAGTACTTCAAGGAGAACACTACCTGTCACTACTTATTTTCAAGATTTAATGAAATAATCATGGGCTCAGATATCTGTTTCAAGAGTTCACATTGATATAAGCACTCAAACTTTTCCATCTCCATTAAGTGGTATAAAGCTTCACAAACGGAAATAACTGGTGCTCGATTCATTGCATGGAAAGCACCAGAAAGGGCTCTCGACATGAATGAAGAGCTAATTATATCCAGGAGCATTTACACATTACAAAATGGAAGCGTAAAAAGAAAGAGGCTGGTTATCTCGAATTCGCCTTTGTTTCTATCATTGCCTTTAGAGTTCACTACGGTTAAAATTCATACCAAAACTTATTAATTGTCAACTTAGCATAATAGCCTACCTGATCATAGCTTGGGACATCTCTTCTAACTGAGCTGGAACTGAACGCCCGACTGGAGCTGGATCTGAGTCGAAAATGACCTACGAAACAGACAAACATAATTGATGTACATTTAGCAAAATGATGTACTTTAATCTTTTTTAAGCTTAACTGCTACGCAAATTTACCTGAGCACAGGGATATTTCCAAAGATTGAAATCAGGAAATACGGGAAGGACTTCAACTGGTACAACACCAGGCTTGGCGAAATGGCTGTCGATCGGCATCATGGCATCTTCAAACGTCTTCTTAATATTCTCAATCTAAAAAAAGATACAAAATGGCTCATTTAGTTCAAAGTTGCCCTATAAATTCAAGCTTTAGATTTAGAATATCAGAATTGTGTGGCTGCAAATAAAAGTTTACCTGAGATTCCCTGTCCATGTAGTGCATTTCTTCCTTAAGACTCTTCTTAATTGAATACCCAACTTTAGCCTCGACCTTCTCAATGGTCTGAGGTTGGAAACGAGTTTGCTCAGTGGAAATATATTCCGTTCTACGAAGCCATGATACACTTTTTGCATGATGACGACTTCTCTTTTGATTCTTTTGCATCAAGTTATCATCCTCCAGTAGTCTCTCATCTTTGACATCTAAATGAAGTGAGGCATTTGCTGGGGCACTGTATGCGTTCGGAATAACCAGTTCCACATCAACTCCTAAATCCGGCTCTGTTAACACTTCGTAAACATAATTTCTTTCTAATGAAGTTGTAGAGTATGTGACAAAGCGATTGCTTCCGAAGGGGTACGCAATAAACTTGGGATCAAATGGGAGATCCGGAAGTGTATTGCTGAACTTTACTCTGGTGCACAACTCTGACCTGTAAAATTGAAAATATGGAAGGGATAATTATTTCTCAAGGTCCTTAAAGAGTAAAATTCTAACTAGAAAGGATATCATAAATCTTAAGTAAAAATTTACAAATTGGAAATATTTTTACCTTCGGTCAGACGAGGAACCGGTAATTGGTCTCGTCGGCCTCTTTTCGCCTGAATTTTGAACAGTTGGCGTGGGTATGGGTGCCATGTTTAAAAATTAACCGTAAAAGAGATCACCCCTTCTCTAATACGTAAACTTTGCTCAAAACACAAGTTTAAAATCAATTACAATTTCAAAAGTCCGGTCAGTGAACAGATTTCCTTACAAATATTTTGGTGTATTATGTAACACTGCACTGACAGTCTAATCATTTAAAATTAAGCAGCGTTTAAAGTCTAGACACGTATACATTTAGAACGGCACTTTCCTAGAATTAAATGCTCTAATTCTGCTAAAATGCAATTAAAAACGTCACCAGAAACAAAAATGTTTACTTACTGTTCAGCTAGGTCACCTACAATGTAAATAATGCTATCGCTTTTTGTTTTTTAATGCTCTTCGTGAACAGCCGCTTTTGTTTATGGGGCAGAACGACAAGACAAGGCTTTCCTTCCAGCGATCATGCATGCATGTATTGAAGATGAAGACGATGCAAGGCAAGGAAAGGACGCGCATTGTTCAATGCATTGTTCAACAAGCAGCAGCAGCAAACTTTACTTTCTAGGTTTATGAAAATGCTATGTAAAAATTATCGATCAGCAATTAAATGCCATTTAACTTGGCATTGTTTCCAAATGGTGAAAATTACATTTAAATTTTATGCTTTCTTAAAAAGTCTGTTTATTTTTGTGGATAAGAATTCATTCAAAAATGCTCTCAAAAGTTTTCTTAATTCATTAATTCCTTTCGTTATACTACTTCTTGTTCTTGCCCTTTTTGTTCTTTTGCTTCTCCTTTTTATCCTTTTCTTGACGCTGTGAGCCAGATACTGAGGAATCGTCTGTTTCACTTCCTGTTTGGAAACCTTCTGAATCCCCCCACATTTCATTAGCTCTCGCAACCTTTTTCGACATAGTATCCTCCTCGGCTTCCCCATCATCTTGTTCGGAAACTTTCGCAATCCTTTCTTCAGCAAACTAGAAAATTATTATCGTTGCTCAAGTTAAAATGAATTCAGAGAAGCGTTTTTTGACTACGAGATTATTATGTCATTTTTACAAATAACCTTAACAAGTTGGTCATAAACTTCTGGATATCCAACAATGGCTTCCTCAAAGTCGTCTCGGGTCAAACGATATACGTCGCAATACGTTGTGGCCATTACAGTAGCGTTTCTCTTTTCGTTTGTAATAAGAGCCATTTCCCCAAAGAAATCGCCATCTCTTAAATGTGCTATGGTTTTACCACTGGGGGCTAAAATGGAGACTCCCCCGTGTTCAATAAAATACATGCAATCAGCTATTGTGTGCGCTCCAATTATAATATCTTGGGGGAGGTAAACCTGATTTCAAGATAAGTTTGGTAATTATTGGCAATGCAAAATTGAGAAAGTGGTTATTATTAAATCTGGAAAAATTCCTCTTCATATATTTTCAAGTACAAATCGGACTCACTTCAAATTGAAGACGACCAACAATATTTTGCGCAATTGTAACTGGGAGCCCACGAAAGAGTGGAACCTCTTCTATCAAATGTCGACAATTAAACATTTGCAGTTCTTGACGAAGTACATCTGAAAGACTTAATAGTATATTGCTTTCGTTGAAAAAATTCCGGCGATATCTATGCTCGTAATACAAAATCACTCGGTTTTGCAACTCCTTTGGAATTTGCTTATATCTCATGTATTCAATGACCTAAAATTAAGAAATGGATAGCTAAAGGTTATTTTTAGCCCTGGAAGTGAATTACGTGCATTTAATTTTGATCCCTTTGGAGTAGTCTGCATATTTCATATTGACTACCTGATTCAAAATTTCTGCATACTTTTTCTGAGCTACATCCACGTTAATTAGAATGCTGGATAAGTTTCCAATAAAAAGTGCGAAAAAGGTTGCTCCCACCATAATGCTAAAAATTGTGCATAAAATGTCTTCTGACTCTCGGGGTACATCTCTGCCATACCCTAAACAGGCCTGTTACAAATTAAGGGAAAGGAGAGAAAAATGACAATTTTGTCGAGAAAACCTATATGAAATGAAATTAAGTACAATTTAATATTCTAATGAATACCATATTTGACAGAGCTCTTATCATCGCATTAATATACTTTCTCCATACTGGAGCATCCCAAAGTTCCAACAAAGTAACCCAACTATACTCCTTGCGGTTTTCGGGAGAATTGAATAAATCTGCTACAAGGTAATGCAGACAGCTAATCCAATGCAATGTGAAAAATATAACAATGTGGAGGTTTATCACCCGGATATAAAGTGAATCTATGGCGTAGGCCTATAAAAGAATGAAATGGAAAATTAAACTCTTTCCACTCCAATTTATCGTAGTCTTTGGTATTTGTATTTAATTGTACCTCTTGAAACCTCGTTATATAGCGTATCACGCGAACCAACCGGAAAATTTTAAGCAACTCCAAAAGTCGTACATATCTAAACACTTCGGCATGACTTTCATCCATTTCAAATTTAAAGGCGTTCTCTAGCAAGAAGTATATAGCGTCATAAGGAATTGTTGATAACAAATCGATAAAAAACCATCTTCTAAAATATTCCCTATAATAAAATGTCATCCGTGTTCAGATTAATACGTAACTATTTTAGTATTTTAGTTAGGGTTGCAATTAATAATGAAGCCTAGAGGAACTTTTACATACCAGAAAATTACACGAGGATCAAGATCGATTGTATCGCTTCGTGCGGCAACGTATCCTGTCCTAAAATTGAGGATAATGTCGAGGAAGAAAGCTGCTCCTTGAATACAACTAATGACGACATGGTATGAAGTTTGAAGTCTATGATGGTAGAAAGTTATAAGAATCGGCTGGCCTATTAGAGTAAGCACTAGGAAGATTGAAATTACTATATCCCACCACCACCTGCAACAAAATGTCTGTAATAAGAGCACATTTTCAGAGGTTTTCATCAATTGAAGTTAGGTTTGGTTGAATTATTTATGCGAGGATAATTACCTAAAAAGGCTATATGGATGTATCACCCATGGAGTGGATGCTAAATGCCTGGCTCTCTCTTGATACACTGCATACTCACTTCTAAAAAGTGGCCCATGAATTCTTGGATGGGTGGATACCAGAAAAGAACTACGTAGTTTGCGATACCATTCCTTGTTAATCAAATATCCAAACGCGTCACTTGATGGTGGTTCCAGGTTGATGTGTCCAGCTTCTGGATTAAAATGAAGACCTTCATTCTTCCCCAATTCCTTTTCGGAATGAAGTGATTTTACTACAGTCGCCTTTGAATAATGTGCCTATTAAAAGTATTAATTGCGAGATCAAATCTTTCAAGCAAAGCTATAAATCAACAGAGTAGTCAAGAGAAAATATATATGTATCTACATACAGTTGGAAGGTCCACATAAGGATTAACTTCGAAATATGCATCATTTTCATATTCAGTGGAAGCCATCGAGGATGCTTCTCCAGAGAGATGGGCTTGAAGCTTACCTATTATCTGATAAGCCTAAGCCAAGTGGTGCCAAAGAATGATAACCGTACATGACAAGTTTCAGAAATATGCATTTCAAGCTCAAAAACCCCGAAACGTTTCCAGCAGTTACTTTTCTATTCAGTTTTATTCAATTCTACAGAGAAGATACACTAATAACACTTTCACTTATAGTATTGCCCTTAAAAATTTGGCTTATATTTCTTAACTTCTACCATTAGCTGATGAATATTAACTAAATCTTGTCGAGCTGTTAAATGAGGAAGCACCTCGCCAATTATCTTTTGAAATCTATGATAATACTGCACTAGTAGTGTTAACGCTTGCTGCAAAACAGCAGCTCCAGTTCTAAAACTTGGGAATGATGACATGACTTCACGATTCACTGCATCCAAAGCTTGTCTCCAGCTTGAACCAAAGGCTGATATCAAAGTTATCACACGAGCTAAATGAAAAAGAGCAAAGTGTCAAATTTCTAATGTCTTCATTTAATCATACACATAAGTACACAATTTAGCGGTACCTTCATCGTTAGCGATTACATCTCCTTTTTCTTTTTGAAGTAAATTTTCAGCCTCTTTAACAAACTGAATCATGCCCCCAAAATGAGGTGACAAAATTTCTTCAGCGTATTCCCCAGTTTTTGCAGCTAGGGCAGTCTTGAAACGATCAGTCTCTTTGGGTTCTTGACCTTTTTCCTGCAAATTTTGTAAAATATCGCATACGATTTTTACTGCTGAGCATATTTACAAATTATGTACGTACATGATTTTTGATGATCTTAAAATTTCTCTTACCAAATGAACTGACAGTATCAAGTCGTAGTTATTTATCAGAAACACAAGTTGTCTGGAACGTTCTTGAAAAGCACTCGCCATTCGCACCAAATTGCCATCCATTTCTTCTTGTAGCCATTGCAAGCACCGACGCACCCTTTCCTGTGGAAATCCTGCATCAATTACAGCCAAACCACTGCTGAGTTCAGCATATCGACGAGTTATCTATCCATAAAAGTTGAGTAACGATTATGTTATTGATTCCTTTACACTTTATAATATAATTATAATACTCTCATTATATTATAATACATTCATGTGAACTTACATAGTGTGGCATCAGATCTGTAGGCATTGTTTCACAATTTCTGAGAGAATACGCATTAGCAGTCAAAGATCTATCAAGTGCAGGCCAAATACAATCTAGCGCTGCGCTGAAGAATTGATCTAAAGCTGGAACTGCTCTTTTGTGGGTAACCATTTGCAGCCTTAAAACAATATGAGCACAAAGAAGCAATCCTATTCCGTCCCAGCTGGATGAAGTACCATCTTCAATCACCGTCTGAGATAAATTTTCAAACAAGCACGATCGTTTATAGTTTTGAACAAGTTTTCCAAATATTATCCATAAATTTGATATATATTTATTTCGCTTACCAGCAAGTGACCAAGTGTTTTACCCATCACTGCATGAAATAAATCCATCAGAGCAGGCCCTTTTGCGAGGAAGAAATCACTCAAGAATAAAAATTCTCTGCATGCATTGTCAACTAATGTGAATATAAGGGATCTAAAAAGAGCTTCATATGGTAAAGGTGGTCCATTCCACGCATGGGGAACAAGTGCAGGAGCTTCAAGTTCGTTTAACAAATCTGCCCTTTTCCCTAACGAAAACAATGGATTTTTCCCCTTGACCTCTTCCGCTGCCGCAAGCACATGATCCTTTCCAGCAGTGTCAGAGGTTTGCTTTTTAGATAGCCTGGATGAGTATGTTTTGAAATATGACATGTATACTTTACTCATGGTATCAATATATTCATCTTTTACTTCCTTTGAAATTTGCCTTTCGTTCCCGAGTAAAAATTCGTAGAAAAACCTGTAATGAAATCAAGGAAAGTAAACCGAAAATGAATATGATACAGTGACAAGTAACACATAATTTAGCAGCATAAAGAATCAAGAATGGAGTATGGAATCTTACTTGTGTTTCAATAAGGAATTTTGAGGTATCTGATAATTTGTTACAGGTTTCCGGAACTTGTAAATTTGCGTTAACAAATATTCCCGAACTTTTGCAGTAGCTCGCACAGTTAACTTATGAATAACATCAACCACGTCTCGAGCTGCTCTTGTATCACGAACGGTATTAACAAACTGCGTCTTCTGGCCTAAAATTTTGAGTTGCTCAATAAAAGCAGGCTCCGTTACAGGAGAATCCAGAATTGTTCTGCAAAGAATTTTGTGTAAAGCCAATTTTAGATTTACTTAGTACATGCCTATATAGTACTTGAGAGAAAAAAGTTAATAGTTTACCTTATCAAGGTTTCAGATACTACTAAATCATCGACAAAGGAAGAAAGCTCTCCTCTTACTGACTGACGATTGCATAACTGCACACTCATATTTATTGACTGCTTCTGTAAAGTTTCAATTTCAGTACTTAAGGAACCCAACTCCGATTGGAACCCCAACAGCATCCGTTCCATTGCCTCCAAGATCTTATCGCACTCATCTATCTGATTGTGTAAATTTGATATATTGCCACTTTCCCGGATGTAATCCTTGATGCACTCATTTTCAGCCTGAATTAAGAAGTCATTAGGTTAGGTTTGTCATCACAGTAAATTAGGTTTCAAATTTATTTTTAAAGAACAGCAATATTACAGAAATTTGTTATACACATCATATATTAAGGAAGAAGTACCTCTCGTAGCTCTTTTTCAATATTTTTAGAATACTCTCTGAGATCCCCTTGTGATTGCAATGCTTCTCGAACGAGGTGTTCTATTTCTGGATTCACCTCCTCCAGAAGCCCGACCGGATCCATATCGCCCATTGGAAATAACCTTGAGGAGAAGCTATTCCAAGAAAATTTTCTGCAACAAGCACACACCCTAACTATATTCCTATTCCTGTTGTCACTTTCACCCTTTAAACCTGGAATCACTGTTAAACGCTCGACTTCCTGATTTATTAAAATAACAGTAAATGTTTCAAGAATTTAATCAGGCCAATTTATAAATGCTGTATTTTAATTGGAACAATTAATATTTAACATTTAAAAAAACAATAATTTTCGTCGAAGTTAGTTCATGAAAGTACATGTGTACAGCTGACGTGCAACATCTGTCACAACAAAAACACTAGCACACAAGTGCAAGTAGTTTGCAATGCATTGAAAGATCTCCCCGATACAATACCATACCCAATCCGAATGTATTTCTTCATGTTATGTAAAAACTTACTTTGTCCGACAAAGTTGGTCCCACAAAGAAAGTGGCGTCCCTTCGTTCGTCCATCATCGCTTCTCAGACAGAGCTGAAGGTTCTAGTTCTAATCCTGCATGTCAAATGTCAATGTCAGATGTCATGTTATCAAAAAATCATTATATCCATTAAATCAGAGAAAATTATTTTTACTTAGGGTCCTATCCCAATGAACGAAGAAACTTTTTTGCACATGTATTTGCACGGAACAAATAAAACATGAATGATTGACCTTATGTAGTAAATTTTCACATAAAAATTTGTACTTTAATAATTTCACCGTTTAAAATAAAGACATAATTAAAAATTCGGTTCAAACCATACAATTAGTTTTTTTGACAATCGAAAGATAAAAGAACACAATTTTATATTTATACCACAATTTCATACAACATATAAATTCCTACGAACATAAATTCCTAGGGTCTGTCAACATATAGATCTCTAAAATAAAAATGAATGTTTTTTAAATGATCTCTTCCTTTTGACCTCATCATTAAAGTTCAGTCCCAGGGTTTGTATAAGGAATGCATAGATGTAAGCACGTTCTTCGATCTACATGAACAAAAATATAAATGAAAAAAGTTTTTTTAAAAACTTGATGATAGTTTACCAAGTTTATATGTATGTTTAAAAATCAATACCTTATTTAACCGTCCACGAACTTTTCCTGTCAATTCATCATATCCCTTAGAACACAATAGGAAGGGACTTTGCTGCTGCTGCATGAATGCATTAGAATAAGATTGTAATTAGTATAAGTTGAATTGGAAAGAAAGCGAAGTGTAGAAATTCAGAAAGCAAGTAAATTCACTAACTAAATCAGATTTAGATTTTGCTTTTGATCCTAAACTGTATTGCATCTCAGCAATGAATTTATATGAATTGGAGGGATGTGATAATGACATCCCCTTTCCTATGATAACCATCACTGCTGGAGTGCTTAGGATAGTATTTTCATTTAAAACATTATGAAATGGAGAAATTTTGAGCAAATTTTCAAAATGCTGAGGAACTTCCGGATCTCCGAATTCCTGGATGTATTGCTGAGACTCGGGAAACAAGTGATATCGCAACATGTCTAATATACTAGGAACAGTCGGAAAAAATAACCCATTTAATCTATCATGTACAATTACTATCAAATTATTATCTATCAAAAAGGAAGTACAATTAATTAGATTGTCATCAGTTCGCATACCCTTCATGAATGATTACGGCAGCATATAAATCAGGTCTTTGGGTAAGACACGCTCCTGCAAGATTCCCACCGAAAAGCTGCCCTTCAATAATCAATTTAGCTGGACAAGTATACTTTTTCTTGATAAGATACTCAGATGCAGCAATAAAGTCGTCGTATGTCGTTTGTTTCATCAATGAATTTCCACCCCGGCACCATTTATCTCCATACTCCCTGATAAAAATATTTGATACTCAAGTTGAAAATTATGGCAAAATTATTGATTAGTAATAATTATAAAAGGAATCACTGACCCACCACCACGAACGCCAACTACTGCCACAATTCCATCAAAACATTGAAGAAAGGCTAACTTTGGAATAGAAAAACTTGGTAATACCTGCACCCCAAAGCAGCCTTGCCCATACATAATACAGGGATTTTCCCCATCCCTCTTCATTTTCTGCAAGCATTTTTGTTTTTAAAATGGGATCAAATAAAAAAAATATGTATGAATTTTTACCTTCGTATGGATTAAGAAAATGGGCACCGCTGCAGCGTCAGCGCTGTTATAACAAAATACCTGCTGCATACGGTAATCGGATAAGTCGTAACGCTGTTTCAAGCTCAAGCTCTTATCAAATGTTCGTACCAACTTGTACTTGAACTTGAGAAAAGGATAACAACATGACTTTGAATCTGGTACGTTAATGTAAAGGACCCGGTCTGGAATTAAAAACGATGAAAATGTGAAGAAGAAATTTGAGCAATGACGGAACCCTGAATATTCAGTGATGGTCCCCATTGGCAGAGAATATTTATGAATGAGCTGTCCATCTTCTAATCGATGAAGCTGCAGTTTGTGGACTGCTTTAGAGATGTAGCAGACCATTAAAAAGTGACTTGAAAGTATAAATGAAGAAAATTTATCAGAGGTTGATTCATGTCGCCAGTAAAGCAGTCATTGCATTGTCATGATTTCATACCTATTGACACACACGGCCCAGTCCAACAGCTTTTTCGGATCGTTTGGAATAATAGTTTCCCACAGACCTTTGGTTAATACATCATTGTGAAGTAAATTAGTCTTGACTATTCTGAAGTTTGGTGCCCGAAGATTAGTTCGGAAATAGGTGATACAATTATGATTTGTGATGTACTATGCAAATTTTTTCAAAGGTCTTTGTAAGTTATACGTCCATACATAATAACATGGGTGTGGCGTTAAACTATATTATCGAAATTAAGTTTACCTGAATATCGAGATTATTCCCATCTAATAGATGAAATAGTAACGGACTCATTCCATATTTATATTGAATCGTTGGACCAAGATCACCATAAAAGAAGTGAGTGTACTGCCTGCTCTCCATGTCTTCTTGGGCCGTTATAAATATCATGTCACCACAGTCGGATACTTGGGCTTGCCTTTATGAAATTATACTTTTACAATGGTCATCTTACTCTTATCAGATCATAAAGCTAAAGATTAGTAAGTAAAGTAAAGCCATGCAAAATTTAACTCTAGACAAACCACTAACGTAGTAATTCCTGAAAATGTGGGGAACTCAACAAAAGCTAAATCCTTTTGTTGATCTGTATCAAGTTGATGAAATGCAATGAGATGGCCATTTGGATCTTTTGGGTCAAGATAACACTGAAAAATCAAATATAATTTACGAAATTTCCTAATTTGATTGCTATCAGTTTTGAATGTAAATTGTTACATAATCCGGTCATTTTTACCGAGTATACAATTCCTACAATGCCAGTCCTGCTCTGATCACGCGTCCATGAAATGTCAGAATGGCACACATTCGCTAGCACTTCTGGGTACTCCTTTCCAGTCGCAACATCTTTAAATCTTATGTACAACCACTTGGAACTTCTTGAACTGTATGCATACGCAACCACCTTTCCATCAGGAGAAACGCTAAACATTCGAATTAAACATGACGGGGTAGCAGTTTTCGAGGGGATAATTTGGTTTGGGGATACAAATAGTTCTGGTTTGCCTTTCATTCCGACTTGTTTGTAAATACAACTAATTAAGAATAGGACAAAAATTAGTCTTCATTAAATCTATTTCATTAACTAACTGTAACATGATTGATTGCAAAATTTACAACTGCTCACTCATAGCTCTCATTTTCAGCATTCATGAAGAAAAAAAGATCCCCAGTTTCGGGATTTTGAGTTGGACAACCCGTCCTTGAAGCGTTACTCATGGACTGAATAGTACTTTGAATTTCCTTCTTGTGGGAACATTCTTTCAAATAGTTAAACGAAAATGCATTTTGGGCTGCATCAAATTTTTTAACATCGGATGAAGTCACCTTTTCTAGCCAAGCGTAATTGTCAATTATCTGAGTAATTAAAATAAGGTAAAAGATAACCTATTCGTTAGGACCAATATTAGATTTCTGTTAAATATTCTAGTAAGCAGTAAAAGTTATCTGACTTTTGCTCCATGTTCAAACTTTATGTTTTGTGGCACTCTTTTAACAGGGGGATACTTTATTCCATTGCTATCACTGATTTGAGACGTCATTGTCGAGTCCAATGAGTAAAATGGCGTAAGTTTTATCAAGATACTTATGTATATCACGTTCACATCAGTGCTGAAGAACGATTGCAAAAACGAGATTTTGAAATGCGGTTTGATATGATGGGTTGCCTTGCTATAAATTAGGACCACGAATTCAACTTCCACCATGACAATTTGCCTAATCGAGTGCAAATTGCCCATTGTCCCTTTAGGATGACAGGATGATTTTGTGATTGGGATGATAATAAGAGGCAGTATGTGAGAAAATAATACCTTACATTGAAAAATTGGCGAATTATTATTTCACAAATGAAAAATTAAATTTATTCACTAAAATATTTTAGTTTTTAGATGATTATACACACATCACTCATTTATATTACCATAAATAAGAGAGAACCAGTAGAAGAATGGAA
>JAQFXM010001885.1:0-28399 GCA_034693345.1 Entomobrya multifasciata
CTCTCCGGCTGAAATGTATGGACTTTGCACTCTCCGGCTGAAATGTATGGACTTTGCCTTCTCCGGCTGAAATGTATGGACTTTGTATTATCCGGCTGAAATGTATGGACTTTGTATTATCCGGCTGAAATGTATGTCTAGTGTATTCAACATTTTAGACTAATTATTTTAAATATTAAACTTTTAAAATAAGATATGATAAGCAAATAAACTACTAGATTTTCCAAACTCCAAAAACTCATTTTTCATAAGCTCCCGAAATTAAAGCGTCAGAGATTTTGAGTCCAATATGTCATCTTCCAAATTGAAAACTTACATATTGATCAAAGTGTTCGTTTGAATAGCACAATCGAGAACTCTCAATAACATCATAACCCTCATAATTGCAGATTTTATGTGTACTGGGGTGCTAGACCCGATACCTTGTAAATCGGGACAATTCATTAAATGATTTTAATTTGTGATTAATTGAGTTGTACACAGGAGGGGTGAGGTATACACTCACTCAAGTTATTGTGGTATTGGATACGCCATCTATCCCGGTCTGGTTGATGGATTTTTGAAGGATGGTAAACATCTGGGGCTATGTTCTGGCTAGCTGTTTACATCTTTTGGTGTTTGCTTTTATTGGTGTTTACTCCCTTACAGGATTGTTGTATTTACTGCTAGTGGTGTAATTAAATAATTCTCATTAACTTTGTCCTAAAATGGATTTAAACGAGTGGCCAACTCTAGAGGAATCCCATGCATTATTTTTACCGGATGACCAAATTAGTGTAGATACTGAGTACCTGTTTACTAATTTTTCTCCTTTTAACTTTGTTCTGAGCCCATTTTCACCAAACGATAAATTGGCGTTTGAGTACTTTAATACATCTAGACCGTCACTGGAAGCCAAAGAGGTTGTCACTACTCTCATCAATCGTCTGGGAAGGAAAACCAAGATTGTTCATTTTCAGCAATGGCTAAATTATGCAGTTAAACCAGTTGTTTTGGAATTTCTTTGTCCTGGTGACCACGAAGATTACCACAACCAACTTGTTGTTTTGTTTGGTACCAACAATTTTAAGAGAATGCTTTCAAAAGTGTATGGTGAGTAACAATTAACCATTTCACACAAAGCAAATAATTTCAAAGCTGTATACATCGGTTATGTGACGGTTTGAAATTTTTTGTAATTGTAGAGAACTACAGACATGAGCTGACTGATGAAATGATGAGTGTGATTTGGGGAGCTATTTTCTCAGAGACCAAAGTCATTACTACATTTGGCCGTGGATTGGTCGGAAGTGAACAGCAGGAAATGGGATTCCATTCTTCCTTATCTTTAGAAGATGATAAAATGCCATGTTTGTCATCTCTGGTTATCCCAAATCAAGCTGAACTTAAAGTTAAGCAGTTTGCCATTACTCCAAATCAAATTGCACGATTGGGAGAAGAGGTGAACTTTCTAAATGAAAACTTTAATTCTAAATTAACATAAATACAAAATTGTAAAATTGGTAATATTTTTCATTCGTTAGCAAAATGCCAGATTTTTCAAGGAAGTGATTGGGATGAATGATGAGCAGGAAGTTTTACTGAAAGGAATCGTATTTTTCCATGTAAAAACCGATAATTACGCCGAGGCCCCAGCCGTTCAGTTACTTTTGGCATTTTTGAAGTAAGTTCACACACGTCATGACTCTATAACAATAATTTGCTGTTGGTCCACATGACAATTCTGATTTTGAATTATAAATTACAGAACAAAGGCACACATCCCACTGGCAGGAGGAATTCAATCGTCCTTGTTCGCCAAGGGTACAAGTGACAATCAAGTCATTGCTACTGGATTCTTTTTGTACGGTCAAGCCAGCAGGGTAAGCATTTCTTGCTCAGCAGTTAAGAGTAGCCTGATGACTATGGAAGACAATGCAAATTTTTCAAGGGTATTTGTAGCATTTTTATGGTCATGTTTGACAATTAAACTTAAGTATATTAATGACTCAATTTGTTTTATAAATTTATAGTTGTCTGAAAGTTTGTTGGTTCCTCAACATGATTTTGATGAGTCATGTAGTTTTGCATTGATATTTCAAAGCCAACATCGTGGGCAAAGGATTTATGGAACACCTGGAGTGGAGGCTCATCATCTTAATATAATTTTGCCGCATACCAGATTAATTGGAGTAACTACTTGTGCTGAGTTTTATAACAACCCTACCGAAGCGTTAGAAAACATTTGTTACCAAAACACTACGGTTTTCTTTGTTGTGTCCTACTTGCATCCCTCAAACAATCTTATGTAAAAATTTAAGCAAACGAAATATAAGAAAAGAAGTTTGGTCTCCATAATTTACAATTATCTACAAAAAAGCACAACATTATTATAATTTAACGCATCAACAGCGTTACGCCACTGCAATTGACAGTGATGCTTAACTCCACTAAACCAAAGTTAATCACTTTAAACATATTTATTACAATTTTCGTATTATTAGAAAACATATTATTCTCTAGACCCGATCCTGATACAAATCGGGTCTACTTTCACAAGGCTTCCCTGCATGTTAGTTTTATATTAATTACGTTTTTCAAGAATCGTGACCATCTATGAAGTTATTGAATTAGGATAGTATTAGGAACGCATTTGGTGACAACTGTGGATCCAATTTTTATCATATTGCCTCAAGTTGTTGTCTCTGTTCAAACTGAAACTGATGATATAAACTTGTGTGATGCTAATAAAGTTAATACATTATGCTGTTTGTGTAAAATTTACGTCTCAAGTAAAGAAGAAGGATCTATTTTCGCATATATTAATCAACCGTTTTATTAACATTCATCAATATGAAATTGTCATTAGAACTTTACTGTACATGAATAAAATATTCTGTGGTGGTAAATGTCCATTTAATATTGGGTAATGAATTTCTCGCCCAATTTGCGTGCCAGTAGAAAGGCCAATTAGCTCTGCTCCTGGCTTCAACTTCTTTATTTGCCTTTGTATCATGGTGTCCAACATTTTGTGATCATCTGCAGTCTGCTTAGGTCCAAAAAAAATGGCTAGAATGTTACTCCTGGCATTTGGGCAAGTCACCTGAAGTTTAAAATAGTTTATGTGATTAGAAAAGAGTTTTTCTTAAAAATCAAAATTCTTGCTTCATATTTGTTACCTTTTTTAATTCATTTTTCAGTATTGTCTTATTTACTTCCTCTGGAAGCACACTGCAGCCTACAGATACATTTTCACCATAAATGAAGAACCCTGAGACTACAGTTTCAACACCAAACTGGTTGGAAGACTGGTCAGCAACGGACCCGCCAACTGCCGCAACATGAGGATTTTCCCTAAAATAAAAGGATGAATTGTTGTTAATTTTTGCAGTTATGTTTATTCAAAAATATTTTAACATTGTCTTATAAATTTCCTTACTGTAAAATGTGGTGAACATAATTAATAGCTGAATCGTGATTGTACATGAGTACTAATCCCTTCATCAATTGAAGACTCAAATCATAATAACCGATAGCACGTTTAAAATTTTCAAGTGAAGTCATGTGCTCACGGTTAAGACTGAATTTTTTTACTTTTAGGGTGTCCATTTGTGGAATAACTATTCCTGTCATTCTTGGAATTTTGTCAGCAGTTAAATTTGTCAGCGGCCACAGTTTTGCTCCAAAAATGTCATAAGATTGACAAAAAAATATATCAGAGTCATCATTTTTATCCCCCGAAAGAATTCGTTTGCATTCAGTTCTTAATTTTTCCTCTTTCCCATTTACTGCTCCAAAGACTAAAACCATTTGAGCCTGTTTAAGCCAATCTGCTCCAGGTCCTCCACCAGCCAACTGATCTCTACATAAACCATTCCTAATCGATATCTCCTTTTTGTCCTCAGTGGATTCGTAAACATTAATAAACTTGATGTCCTTGCTACCGTAATCATAATCAGTAAACAGTGATCGTAGGTAGATGACAACTTCTTGACACTGGAGGTGGTAGTAAGGATCAATAGGTTCATTCGTGGTGAAAAAATGGTCAGGAATGGTGACACGATTCCCCGTGCTTGCCCAGTTCATGCATTCAACTTGCTTCTCTTGCATCCAACCTTTTATGTCCCCAATAACAGCATAAACGTATTTCTCTCCATTATCAACTCTAGCAGCATAAATAAAATCAAGTCCTCTCGATTTCACCATGTAATCCAAAATCATGTCTTCTGACACTTCAACAGGAGGTGGTGGTGGTACAACTTGCAATGCTTTATTAGTGTCAAACGGATGAACCAGTTTCATATTACCGGAAAGGTACTCACGATATCTTGCCAAAAAATACAAAAAAAATGTCATTTATTTTAAAGACCCGATCCACAAGGCTTTCGCGTCTACAGACCAAACCGTATGATTTCATTACCTTTTTGGCATTAGCTCGATAACAAAAGGTTCCATGTCCAAGGTTTCTCCCATTCCACAGCTGTCGCATTCTTTGGCGAGCAATCCGAAAGGAACCCAACTTCGTGGGGCCAGATTTACGGCTTCGGAATAATTGAATCCACTATTGAACCCGAAATGGTACGTATACGGCGGGAGAATAACCAGATCTCCAGCCCGTTGGACAATCTATAAACAATCAATTATCTTTGTTTTAATTAGAAAGTCTTTTTTTAAACTTTTATTTGTGCGAACTGAGCTTACCCTAATTAATGGAATGCCATTATCTCTGTACCATCTCGGATCGACTAACGTGTTCTTGTGGCGAAATATTGTTTTGCAGCCGTTATACTTGAGCCTACGATGGTCTGCCAGATAGTCATTACTTCGTGATTCAAACTGTTGTGTTGCACTAGCCGGGGTTACATACCTTAAAAAACACAAGACACCAATTTTATTGAAATGATTTTATTTTGAAGGGCAACCATGAAAATTAGATTTTGTGAAAGTTCACTTGAATTTACCAAACCTTTGGTTCTCCGTAGTGCAAGTAACTTGTGGACCATAAATCCTTGTCCTCAAGATGCTGAGTAAAAGTCGACATCCACACTCCAATGTAAAGCATTGATGTTGATATCCCTGGAATCGGCTTCCCATACTTGGCAACCACCTTTTGCAATTCCGTGTTTAAGTTAGATAAGGTTATCATTTTAGATGAGTAGTCCATGCAGGTCCCCAAAATGTCGCTACCATAAGTTGCCAGAAATTTTGCTGCGGGGGTGGAAGCTATGCGCCGTACTTCTTTCCAATAAAATTGTTCAATCTGATTGGTAGGAGAGTCCTGCAAACTAGAATATTAAACAAAATGATTAGTAAACACATATTTACTTATCACTTTTTTAAAAGTTAGTTATAATACAGAACGCTTACTCTAAAGGTCGTTTCCCATTTTTCAATAATTGGTCAACAGTCAAAGGTACTCCATGATGGTTGTCTGCCTTCCTCTTCTTTGGTATTTTACCCCGCTGGAAGTGGTACACATTTTCTTTAACTTTGGAAACGAATTGGTTGTACGGATCGTCTATAACTTGTTTCAATACGTCTTCCAATTTAAATTTAGAAAGATCACAATCTGGATCTAGCCTTAAATGCACAGGCTCCCCCAATACTTCCAGCTGATGATGATAATTATCCATTATTGATGAAATATCCGATGCCTCTTCTTTGGAAACACGGTAAACAGTCGCATCGCGAATAAATGATAAGTCATCATTCCCGGTTATCTTTGCCATTTTTAATTAATTAGAGAGATGTTTCTAATAAATTCCAAAGTAAACCAACTTTTAATAAAGTGCTGTAAACATCTGTGCTTGTCTCTTTGCTTTTAGTACTGAATGTGAGTATGAAGCGTGCTTGAATCCAAATGCTTATCTGGCTGAACACTCGCTTGCTGTTGAAGCACAGCTCCAGTGAACATGAACATCACCAATGCTTGTCGTAGAATTATCTCTGATTGCCCCAACTCGACATGTACACACATTGAGTAACAAACAAAGTAAACATGACTAACGCATCCATAAAAGGGTTCATGATATGAAGTTATGAAGTTCATGTGCTATTCAATTACTAACAGGTCTTTTGCTAACAATTAAAATATTAATACCAGATCAAGTGTATGATAAAATATAAAATATGAATAAGCTATGAAATTTTTTGCTGCGTACACATCTCCTAACGATTAACGTTAAAGTTGACCGAGCTCCATAATAAATTGTGTGGCAAAACTGTGAAATGCCTAAAATATAAATTAAGTACAAATAAATTTGCAGTCCCGAAAATAATTACTTTCGGGTCTTAAAATAAAAGTACAAATTCAAGTTTGCACTAGCAATGAGCCTGGACTGGATCATGGCAGACAGTCAGATGACTGAATTAACAGGATTTATAATCTAATCATAATAATTAAGTTGTTTTAGTTTTGTCTCTTCTTTTACCAAATTATTTTTAATTTCCAAAATTAGCAGAATATAACGTAAAAACCAGTGTAGTGACACAAAGATCAAACGTAGGCATTTAAATTTACTTAATCGATGGAATTTTTATTTTTCATTGCAGCATGTTATCATATATGTTTAAAGTACAGCTTTCTTAATTTGAATAAGAAAGTAAAATTTAAATAGACTGGTCCCAACCATAATTGATTGTTAACTCTTCGTCAGCGTTGATCCTCTTTAGTGTGAAAAATACAACCTTTAGCAGCCCCTGGTAAACAGCCAATTTCGCATAACAGTTCGGTTCACAGGAATGATTTATAATCCTGCATGCACTTGCTTGTATTGAAGAATCAATGTTCTGGAGGACAGGTATAAGTGGAACCATGTAAGGCCAAGCCTCAGGCCGGATGGCCGGATTCCCATCTGCAACAACTCTTCCTGTATATTCTCCCACAGGAAAATGGGCCCCGATCGTTTTCCAGGCATAAATGCTCCATCCTTTCTTGTTGATGTGCTTGAGATAAGTAAGCCTTCCCATCGCCCACAAATTGTTATCCCAACTATCAATACAAATACATTAATAGTCTAATTTTAAACTTAATAGAATAGTGGTTGGTTCTTAGTTTTCTCACAATCTGTTTTGGCAATTTGGACCACAACTTGGTGAGCATGCTACTCCTCTTTTCCTGTTAGTACAATTGGAACTGTTGCATTTTTGGCCATTAACTTCTAGGCAATCACAATGGGGTGGCTGGTCTTGGATAAGATGGAAGGTTCTAGCAGTGTAGGCTCTCTGTATATTTGATAACTCGACCGGTATAACAGCTGCAAAATAAACAACTCAATAAAACTAACTGCCCAAAAATTAATGTTCTACGCTTACAATTGAAAATTAAAGTAAACATACATGTGGAAAGGTAAGTATACCCCAACAAATCCGCACATTCTTGCTCAGTTGTCGGTCGCGAAATATGGTCAGTAACATCCTCATATCTTGATGTAAGATAATTTTTTGAATCAGAATTTTGAAAAAATTAAAAACCCAACGAACCCAAAAATACAACATGATTGCAGTAAAATAAATCTAGAATATAAAAATTCAACTCATGTGGACGGTTTTAACGTATTGATTTTTCTCTCTGGCTAATCTTCGTGAAAACTAACGAATATATTTTCTAAAAAACGGGAACAAAAAATACGGAATGTAAAACAATGGTTTCTATGACCCGATTATCATGAGCCTTGGACTTTCTATTAGCTAACATGATAAGTTGGGTTATCCCCACTTGTAATTGCACATTTCATGACTTGACAGTCTAGTACTTGCTTTGCAAAGTAAACGACTACCTTGCTTGTTGAGGCAACTAAACAAAAAAACACGAAACTCGGTATTTATTGACTGAAAACCTTACTCGACCTAGCCTATTGCAATTAAATAAAAACTATTAAAATTATTTTTGAGTTTTCAATTCTTGCACAAACTCAATTTAGCTCGATATCACAATAAAGTCTTATCTTAAATTGTTTTACCTGTCTGCAGTGGCCCTTTCTCCATCTACTCGCCTGTTGTGTGAACGCTCTATCTGCTCGCCTGTTGTGTGAACGCTCCATCTGCTCGCCTGTTGTGTGAACGCTCCATCTGCTCGCCTGTTGTGTGAACGCTCCATCTACTCACCTGTTGTGTGAACGCTCCATCTGCTCGCCTGTTGTGTGAACGCTCTATCTTCTTGCCTGTTGTGGAGTTCAATAATTTTCCAAATGGATGAGATCAAAATTCACATATTGGCTTATAGGTGAAATTATCTCTACGGCATATTTCGAAAAGTCCTTCAAAGATTATCAACTTTTTCTAAAGTCAAAATAATATGATTTGATCACCCGGGTGGTCACTATTTCTCAAATACTAAACTAAAGTTTATTCACATGTCTCTGCATTAACTATAAAGGCATGCCAAGTCGATATCCAAAAATATATATCGTTCTGACTAAACGCTTTGTCAATATATATATTTTATTGGCGCATCAGGTGCGTACCATGATTAGTAGTTTATATGATAATTTCCAAAAATATATATCGTTCTGACTGAACGCTTTGTCAATATATATATTTTATTGGAACAATATATTCAAATCAAATTAAATGTATTAGGTTAGGTTAGCTAAGATTAGGTTTAATAGTAAATGAGTAGTAGTGGTCATTTTTTAGAAACAATTCTAAGAAGGCATTGCCATTTTAAAATAATGAGATATGCTATGATAAAGTTCTTGAGCTGCTGATTAATATTCTCAAGCCATTATGTCTCCTCTTCATATTCCAAACACATTTGATCTACTCCAGAAGGATCGAAAATGGAGCCTTTATCCCTAAATTATTTATCTATTCTTAAAACGTCAAAACTAGATCCCTTATACCTCTCTGATTAACTCTGAAAAAAACGTTAAAAGTAGATCCCTTATGCCTCACTTTAACTCTGCAAGAAAACGTCATAAGCGGAGCCCTTATCCCTTAATTATTTATCTATTCTTGAAACGTCAAAACTAGATCCCTTATACCTCTCTGATTAACTCTGAAACAAAACGTCAAAAGTAGATCCCTTATGCCTCACTTTAACTCTGCAAGAAAACGTCATAAGCGGAGCCCTTATTTCTTTATTATTTCTGTACTCTACAAAACGTCAAAAGTGGAGCCTTTATAATTCCACATTAACTCTGCAAGAAAACGTCATAAGCGGAGCCTTAACTCTTTAATTAACTCTGCAAGAAAACGTCATAAGCGGAGCCCTTATTTCTTTATTATTTCTCTACTCTACAAAACGTCAAAAGTGGAGCCTTTATAATTCCACATTAACTCTGCAACAAAACGTCATAAGCGGAGCCCTTATACCTCTTTAATTAACTCTGCAACAAAACGTCAAAAGTAGATCCCTTATACCTCTGTAATTAACTCTGCAACAAAACGTCAAAAGTAGATCCCTTATACCTCTGTAATTAACTCTGCAACAAAACGTCATAAGCGGAGCCCTTATACTTCCAAATTAACTCTGCAAGAAAACATCATAAGCGTGGCCTTATACTTCCACATTAACTCTGCAACAAAACGTCAAAAGTAGATCCCTTATACCTCTCTAATTAACTCTGCAAGAAAACGTCATAAGCGGAGCCCTTATACTTTCACATTAACTCTGCAACAAAACGTCAAAAGTAGATCCCTTATACCTCTCTAATTAACTCTGCAACAAAACGTCATAAGAGGAGCCCTTATACCTCTCTAATTAACTCTGCAAGAAAACGTCATAAGCGGAGCCATTATGCCTTTCCTATAAACTCTGCAACAAAACGTCAAAAGTGGAGCCATTATGCCTTTCCTATAAACTCTGCAAGAAAACGTCATAAGTGGAGCCCTTATGCCTTAATCATTTTTCTACTGTGAAAACCTAAAAAATGAATCACACGCTGGCAAATATGGAAGCAACTTCTTCACAACCAAAGTATGGTATTGGGATCCTAACTTGGATCTGAGCCAATAGTGTATGCTATCCATAGGTATTGTGGCGTCACCGGATGCTATAAATGGTTTTCATTTCGTAGCGATTCTATGACCACTGTACACAAATCCGCGGCTTAAAAACCTAACCTTACCTAACCTATTTAAAATAGGAAAATTGTACTTTTAATGGACACTGTATACAATTACCATGCTTTAAAACATTAATTAAGCTAACGCCAGAAATTACAATACAATGGGGTAGTTCATAGCATTTTGAGCTATAGTACACATGGGAATCATGTTGAGTTAATCTCGGTTCTCAGTCAATCATACCCAATCTCGGAAACGAGAAGAGACTGCACTGAAATTCCTTGATAATATTAATCAGCATGTCTTATAAAATATAATGGTGTATTCTCATATTCTAAAATGGCAATGTCGCCATCCTAGGATAACGCCTAGTAGTACTTTTCACTTGTAATACAAATCTTTCATTTTAAGTCAAGAAATATGTGGCCGTTTTTTAAAAATCATTTAATATTACCACCATGTTTTATCTTGTATACCTATGAATCTGTCTATTACATAACTTTAAATATAAATTAAACACTAGTTTTCACTGAAAGTCAATAATTTCGACGGTTTGCTGTGCATGTTGAAAATATTTTGTGTTACGAATCTGACGTTTTTTTATCTTTGAGTTTAGCAGTCGAAGGTTTTGTGTAACGTTTTATGTGTTGTAATAAAAGTTAAATTAAAAATTGAGAAATTTACTGATGCAGAGCAGATAATTATAAAGGGATCGGGAAACATGTATGCTCCATAAATTAATTTAGGATGAGAGTTGATAAACATGAGACTGAAGAAATACTCAGATAAGTTGACTTGAGTGACTACATTGAAAATATCTGATCTGCATACTTTTCCTCCTTATCGTTGATATTCAAATTAGCATTTTTCTTGACTTTTATCCAAACGACAGAGAAACCGGCTGTGAGTAGCTGTTTACCCACATAAGAACACGATACAAAGCTGGATAGCTATTTTTTAAATTGAAGTTTCACTAAACCATAATTAAATACTAAACTATAATTTTTGCTAAGGTGGTATTTAAAAACATAAGTCAGTCGATAATTACAGTGATTTATTTTTTGGTATAAGATTGTCATTAAAAAATGCCTAGTGATAAAGAGTTGGATTTTTCTTGGATAGAAGAAGGTGCAGTGTATCATGCCACGATGTATGATATGCGAAATCCCGAGCAATTAATTTATAAATTAATGACTGATCCGGAGTTTAGTAAAAGGGCAGTTAAAGTGATCCCTCCAGTGGAATATAACCCTTGTATCAAAAGTGAAAGTGAACTCTTGGATGTCAAGTTGACTGATGTTTACAATCAAAATGTAAGTAGTTTTGCAGAAGGTTACTACCATTTCACTAGAGGAAAAACGCCAAGTGACAAATTCAAGACAGTGAGGGATTTGAAAGCTGGAGGAGACTTGCCTAAACAGTAAGAAAAAAGAAATAGAAGTTTAATATTATGATGCAACTTTTGAAGTAAAAGAGATAGCCTATTGGACGGAACTTAGGAAAAAGGGAAATGATGGGAGAAAACAAAAGCATCTTTGCTATTACGGAAGCGATGAGGAGGGAACCAACATGGATGCAGGATCTGATGTCCTCACATTGGCCAATCTGCCATCAATTTTGGGGAAGGTTTTGAATCGCTATCAAAAAGTTACAGTGGGAATTAATATTCCAATGATGTATTTTGCACGTTGGCTGTGTACTTTTGTTGATCACAAGGAAGACAAGGATCTGGCAGCGTTTAATTACTTACATTTTGGCGCTGAAAAATGTTGGTAAGATTTTAGGAAACATGCATTGATACGATTTTTTAAAACATTGTTACAAAAGCGGGTTACTAACCAATACTTTAATTTTTAGGTACTCACGTGACGCCCAAGAAGCTACTAAATTTGAGGAAACATCCATTAAAGATATGAAGTCGGTATTGGAAAAGGAATTTCATAATTGTGAGACCCCCTTTGGACACAAAAGTATTTCAACCGATTTGGATGTGTTGAAAAGAAACAAAATCAAAGTTTACAGGGTAATTTATAAATTGACTCAAGTATGAAATAATATCAAAAATAGTAATTTTTAAGCGAGCAATTGTTCATTTTTATGTACAGCATGTTCAAAAGGCCGGAGAGTTCATGTTCCTTAATCCAATGGTATACCACTCTGGTTTTAACTTGGGATTCAATGTAGCAGAGTCTGTGAACGTGGGTACTAAGGAATGGCTCAGTTATGGATTACTAGCAAAAATGTGTGATCAAGTATCTGGGCCATTTATAAATATGGAGTTCTTTGTCTATGAGTACATGCATGATAAGTAAGTTTTCAGCATTCATTCATTCGTAAGAATTAAATTACACAATATATCACACGTATTAATTTTTAAATCATTTTTGCAGGTATGAGCTGTACCTAAATGGTAATTTAAGTATTGAACATCCGGTGACTGGAAAGCTTGAAAGAGTTCCCTCCCCTGCTCCAGACAACCATGATGCTCCCAATTATGACTACACCTTGAAACCGTGTCCAATTGATTCCATTTTAGCTGTAAAAATAGAGCAAAATGAAAAGATGGTTTACGTTGTTATTCAGAGTACTAGAATTTGGCTCAAGTACAGTGAGGTGGTAAAACACAAGTGGAACTTTAGCGGACAACCTGTAATTGTTCCTGAGGATTTTTTTGTAAGCTGTTTTGTACACCCATGTGATTTGATTTCGCAAGGAACCCGGTTTTACCGAAATATATTACCTGGAGGGCCAATTCATTTTGATGCAGTGCCAACAAAGGTAAAACCCTTAAAACATTCAAAAAATAAGTTATTTACTTTGAAATTTGCAAAATAGATTTTTCCGTGCATTTTTTATTGATTTCAGCTTATATTGAACCCTTTCGGTAGTCCTACACTTTCATCGTCAAGTGGAGCAGTCTCTCTTAAAAGGCGTCGCACCAAAGCTAGTCAAGACCCGTTAACTCTTTTCTGCCCTAATTGTCCGTGCACGTTTTCTAGGCGTGATAATTTTAAAGTACATCAAAAGAAATGCATCAAAAATAATTAAACCTATACTTTTACTACTGTTTACTGTACATTTGTTTTTCATAAATGTTCACAGGATAATTAATCATTTTTTATAAGAAATAAAACGATGAGAAATAAATCATTAGTCAATTATTTGTTGGCCCTATTAGTTAATGAAAAAAAATAATGAGTTTACGTATGGGTATAATATTCAAAAATCATGAGTGGTTAATTTAATGTGTGTCAAATTTTCTTAACAGTCATTTCTCCATATGCTGTCAACTTAACATGCATTTCTCCATTTGCAGTGAATTTAAAATGCATTTCTCCGTTTGCAATGAAGTTATCATGCATTTCTCCATTTGCAGTGAATTTAAAATGCATTTCTCCGTTTGCAGTGATTTTAAAATGCATTTTCCCATTTGCAGTGATTTTAAAATGCATTTCCTCATATGCAGTGATTTTAACGTGCACTTCCTCATATGCAGTGATTTTAACATGCATTTCTCCATTTGCAGTGAGCTTAACATGCATTTCCTCATATGCAGTGAGCTTAACATGCACTTCCTCATTTGCAGTGATTTTAACGTGCATTTCTCCATTTGCAGTGAATTTTACATGCATTTCCTCATATGCAGTGAGCTTAACATGCACTTCCTCATTTGCAGTGATTTTAACGTGCATTTCTCTATATGCAGTGATTTTATTATGCATTTCTCCCCATGCAGTGAATTTAACACTTCTTAACCCATATAAAGTTATATATATTAAGAATTAATCAACATGGGCTTCACCTAATGCCAATTTATTGAAGAGGTAGTACGTAAAGCATAAGGGATCCACTTTTGACTATTTTAAAATATTGAGCAATGGATTCAAGACTTCCTTATAAGTAATTTTAGGAGCCTAATTTTATTTTATTTGCTTTATTCACAATACGTAAAAAATGATCTGCAATAAAAATTCTGTGAACAAAACAATCAATTTAGAGCGTTCACACAAAAAGCTTTAATTGAGAAAGGGTCACAAGAAGAACAAAATGGAAAAAGATCAACAACAGGCGATTAGATGGAGAGCTCAGCTTGGGGAGATCAGAAAAATGAGAGTGGAGCCACAACAAGAAGGTAATGGAGAGCTCAAATTGAGCAAAGCAGAAAACGAGAATGGAGCCACAACAGGATAGTAAATGGAGAGCTCAACTTGAGTGAAGCAGGAAAAAAAGAATGGGGCCACAACAGGCAAGCAGATAGAGCGTTCACACAACAATGCTCAGATGGAGAGCTCAACTTGACCAAAGCAGAAAAACGAGAATGGAGCCACAACAGGATAGTAAAGTGAGCGATCAGACCAAGCAGAACAGAAAAAAGAAGGGGGCCACAACAGTATAGTAGGTATAGCGTTCACACAATAAGGCTTAGATGGAGAGAGGGCCACATCCAGACTTATTTGTTGCGTTCACATAACAGAGTATATGAAGCGTTCAAAAAACATGAATTAAATGGGGTCCATTTACGGCACTTATAATGCAAAGTATACGATGATTATATGTAAGTCTACTTTTGCCATTTTGTAGAGTAGAGAAATAATAAAGAAATAAGGGCTCCACTTATGACGTTTTCTTGCAGAGTTAATGTGTAAGTATAAGGGCTCCACTTATGACGTTTTCTTGTAGAATTAATGTGGAATGTATAAGGGCTCCACTTATGACGTTTTCTTGCAGAATTAATGTGTAAGTATAAGGGCTCCACTTATGACGTTTTCTTGTAGAGTTAATGTGGAATGTATAAGGGCTCCACTTATGACGTTTTCTTGGGTACAGAAATGAACATGTGTAAAGGGCTTTCCTTATTACGTTTTTGAAGCAGAATAATGAACAAGCTATACGGAATCCTGTTTTGAGGCTTCCAGGGTAAATTTTTAATTAGGGATACATTTTTGACACTTCTAGAGTTGACCTTTAAATCAAGGATTTCGGATCCATTTTAGACGCTTCAAGAGTAAATTTAAGGGATACTACACATGGGATCCACATTTGACTTTGTGAATTTGGAGTAATTTATATGTATTAGCTTGCTTTGACTGTGCTGTTCGTAAGTAGCGTAGCTAACAAAGTGCTCAGCGCAAAATGTATGTTGAATTAGGTCGATGCTTTGTCTCTTTGTTTTTGTGTGAATGCCATCGCCATCTGTGGTGTAGAACGTGCTAGCTTTTCCTTTCTCTCGTGTAGTAAACATCTGCCTGAAAACATAGCTGTGTACAAACTTTTTTGGTGTTTACTGCCCAAATGTGATGCTGTCTACACACTCCAGTTGGCTGCGTTAAAATTTAATTCTCATTATTTTTTGTTAACATTGTTGATGTTGAAAAGCGTGTTGAACTACACTATTTTTAGGTGTTAATTTTTGTTTGCACATTTTCATAATTTGTAAAAATTGTGTAATTTTTTCTAACGTCTACTGGCAAAAAGTTAGTTATTCTCTAAAAATTATTTATGGATAATTCGGAGGAAAACAACGATGATTTAGCGTTTATACGCACTGCTCATGTTCATCGGATCAAGAAGCATGAGGTTAATGACATCTCGTCATTGATGTCCAAATTCCGGCACGAATTTGAGGTGCTTGGGGAGCCAGTGCATTTGAGACTGGATAAGGACTGTGATCTGTCAACCTTTCAGTTGGAGGAGGTTTTGCAACAGGTGGTTGAGGAACCTTACCATCAGTTTGTTTCAAAAGTAAAGGATAATGTTTATCATTTTCAACGGGGGACCTTGCCTAAGAAAAGGAAATCTGATGATCTTCAAGGAGGACCGCTGACTGTTGAGCATCTAATGAACACTGGAAAGAGACCAACTGAGTAAAAAATTAATTTCACTGTTCAAGTTAAATATGGTGTACATGTTAAAGTATTATTTAACTTATAAATTGAAAATTGAATAGATTGACGGATGCCCCTGCTTTGGAAATTGAGAGCTTGTATTGGCAAGAAGTTAGGAGGATTGCCTCCACCCCTGCAGCGAAATTCCTGGCTACTTATGCTAGTGATATTTTGGGTACCAGCATGGATTATTCGTCTAAAAGGATCACCTTGTGTAATTTAAATACAGCTCTTCAAAAAGTTGTAGTCAAATACGCACAGCCAATTCCTGGAATAACTACTTCAATGCTTTACATTGGAGTTTGGCGATCCACGTTTACTCAGCATCTTGAGGATAAGGATCTGTGGTCCATAAGTTACCTACATTACGGAGCCCCTAAATATTGGTATGTGACCCCTGCAACATCAACCGTACTATTTCAGACACGGACCAATGACTATCTGAAGGATTACCGAAAACGCAAATTTCACGGATGTGAGACTATTTTTAGGCATAAAAATACACTGGTAGATCCGCTTTGGTACAAGAAGAATAATATTCCAATTATACGGGTTAGTACACAAAACGATGTGATTTTTTCCATGTGTGGTTTCTTTGTCTTAATAAGTTTACCAATATTCGGTATTCTATTGGTTTTTTCAGATAATTCAATACCCTGGAGACCTGGTCATCCTTCCACCATTCACCTTTCATTTTGGTTTTAATAGTGGATTTAATTATTCAGAGGCTGTAAACATGGCACCAAGCAGTTGGATCCCGTTTGGTTTGCTTGCAAAGGAATGCAAATCTTGTGTGGTAAAGGAGACATTGAATATGGAGCCATTTGTCATTGAATACTTGCCAGAAAGGTTATAAAAATTAACTAAAATTAATAGTCGCGACAATATATGGATCGGGTCTTGAAAAAAATGATGAAATTTTTTATGCTTTTTTGACAGATATCGCGACTACCTTTCTGGAAAAATGAGTCTTGCTCATCCCTTTGACCCAGAAAAGTATTTACAGGTTGTACCACCACCGCAAGTTGTTCAAGTTTCCGATGAAGTTTCGGATTATATGGTCAAGTTAAGGGGACTTGACTACATTTATGCTGCCAAAATTGTACGAGAGGAAAAGCTTGTGTTTGCTGTTATTGGGGACATTAAAACCTGGATGGAGAAGACGAAGCTTGCTGGCATGAAATGGACGAGCACGGGACAAGATGTCAGGATTCCTGACTGGCTGTTTTCATCCACCAACAGAATTGACCCATTCTTCCATCTTAAATCAAAAGATCGTGTTATAATATATCTGCGCTCCGTGTTTAATGATCTCTATTATTCAAAAACGGATATCAAGTTTTTCAATGTGTATAAATCCAGCGAGGAAACAAAAGAGATTTTAGAACGAATTGATGTTTGCAGAGATGAGTTGGCTGCCTTCCAGCCTGGCTATGATTGGATTGAAGATTCTCAAATGATTCTTATCTTTGGAAAGACTAGTAGTGAAAACGAGCAAATGAGAGGGGAGAGTAGAGACATTTTGTGTGGGGAAAATTATGGCGACTCCAGTATAATGGTTTGCTACTCGGGTGGTATATTTGGAGCCAAAAACTGGCCGCTGTCCAAGCTAAACTCAGACCAGATCCCAAGGATGACAGGTTTAGTTATCCCAAAAATGGATGGATTACGAGTGAAGAAATTTGCATTGAATTCTTCCCAAATGTCAACATTGGACAACTTGAAACTTTCGATTGGCTTTGGAGATTCAAGCAACGGAACTTTAAAGGGCATTGTTGTCATGTACAAAAAGGGAACCAACATTGACTGTGTTCATCAGATTTTGAGGTAACTCTTCCAAAGCAAATAACTCATACATGGTAAAAATTAAAATTCAAGTATATTAAACTTCTTGGTACTTATTTTTTAGTGAACATCCTCGAGTTCCCGTGGCTGGAGGTTCCGTTTCTGAGGTGTACACTAGTCAGGAGGACTATGACACAGTGGCAGCTGGATTTTTGATTTATGGGGAAAAGGTGTCTGTCCAGTGCTGCGTTCTTCCTAAAGAACCAAATAAGCGAGACCTTAAAAAGCAATTGATTGATGTAATTAGTAAAATTTGAAACCGCAAAATATATGTACCGGTCAATATTCTAAATTTTTCTTTTCTTTATTTCAGCTAAATGTGCCCTGTCATATGAAAAACAATTTGGCTTTTGTTTTTGGACCTGAGCAGTTGGAAGGAGATCATGCACGGTTTGATGCTCTGCTGCAACGAAAGATGAAAAAATATATTCCCGGAACAGAGATTATTGGATTCTGTACAGACACTCAAATTGGAAGACCGGTTTCCTTTATTCAATTTATCAAACCTGATAACATTTTATTGGTCGAATCTCATGTGCTTTTAATCATCTCATATTAATTATACATGTCAATTTTCATTGTGCTAAAATTACTATTAAATGTTTTTGAGACACGAAGCATAGCAAAGTCGGGACTCACAAAGTTTTTTTTCTCACACTATCCAAACACCACACTCTTCTTCTTGGTATCTGCTTCATTTGCATGAATTGTGAAAGAAAGAGAAGATATTTGCATTATTACTTTTGGAAGTCCACACATGTGCACACCTATGCATTCAGTTGAGCAAATCATTTCATTGGTAAACAACATATCACAATCAAGCAGTTGATCGATTTTTTTGTTCCAAAACTGTGAAATATGGAGGCTTCACCAATATCTGTTGGGGATGAAGACTTGCACTTTATTGAAAACTTGGTGCCCCGTGTCGTGACTGAAGATGAAATGATAAATTTCAAGTCTACATTTTTTAAAGCAGTTCAAGAATGTGAAGCCACTGGCACCCCTATTTTACTAAGGACCACACCAGGACACTTTACCAGTAGTGACATTAGTGAACTTACCAAGTTTAAAGTCGACTTGCCGTATCACCAAGAGGTTAAGAAACTGAGAGAGGATGTCTACTCATTTAAACGTGGAAAAATTACGAAAAGTGGAAGGTATCAAGGAAATATTTTATTCAAGGACATCAAGGAAAAAGGCCAAGTACCAGAAAAGTAAGTAGAATACTTTGCGAAAAATTACTTAATATCAAATGAAATTATAACTGAGTATTACAAAATACTAATTCCTTGTTTGCAGACCTTTCCTTTGAGGAACTGGAAAAGGAATACTGGAAACAGATTCGGGAAATTGGTGGTTCTCCAGAATTTAAGTTTTTGGCAACTTATGCAAGTGATGTTAGCGGATCCTACATGCCTTTCAATTCGAAAAAATTTGCCCTGTCAAACATCCAGACTATTCTACAAAAGGTTGTTGCAAAATATGCAAAGCCAGTGGATGGGATAACAGTACCAATGCTGTACGTCGGAACTTGGATGTCTACTTTTACCCAGCACTTGGAAGATAAAAATCTATGGTCTGTCAGCTTTCTACACAGTGGGGCTCCAAAAGTTTGGTTAGTAAAACATTAATAAAGTAGTAAATATAAATTGTATGTGATTATATTTTTATAAATTGTGACTATTTCTTATCAGGTACATAACCCCAGCTCAGTACACAAAAGATTTTGAAAATAAGGTGTACAAAGATTTGGAAAGGGTGCTCCCACATGATCGTTGTCCGGCTCCATTCCGTCATAAAACAATCTTGGTGGATCCCCTCTGGTACAAAAAGAATAACATACCACTCATTAGGGTAAGCAAGCTTCCTTATTTACAACCAAAGTTAAATATCAGCAGCAAAAACCAGTTCCTTTTAAGCATCAAAATATATTAAATGAATTGATGTTTTATTTTAATTCTTATTTAGGTGGTCCAACAACCTGGTGACTTTGTTGTTATTCCACCTTATTGTTACCATTTTGGATGGAATCAGTCCTGGAATGTAGCAGAAGCTGTAAATTTTGCTACAGATGATTGGATAGTGCATGGTTTACTGGCAGATGAGTGCCCTGCAGCTTATTCTCATGAGACAATTCAGATGGAACCCTTTGTCATGGAATACATGCCAGAGAGGTAAACATTATGTTTAATTGCTTTATTTTGTGTTTTTAAAACATTTTCTTCAATAGACCCGATGCCAACTGGATCGGGTCTACAAAAGTAAATTGGAAAATTTCGGTATCTTGATGCATAAAAATATGTTAAAAATCATTTTTTTAGGTATCGTGACTACTTGGCTGGACGTCTGAAGCTCGTTCATCCTTATGACAGCAAGTATGAAGAAGTGGCAGTGATTTCTAGCCCCTTTCATGTTGCTTCAGAGATTAAAGATTTGATGACAAAGTCTAGTGGAGTGCATTATATTTTGGGGGCTAAAATGTTCAATTACACTGAATATGTATATGTGGTTATCGGAAATGTCAAGGGTTGGGTTGAGAAATCAGAACTGGATGGAATGTGGTGGGCTATGACTGGAGAGCCGGTTGTTATTCCGGATGATTTCTTTTTCACAACTGCAAAAATCAACCCACAGTTTTACTTGTTCAGTGATATACTTGTAGTGGACGGTGCAGCGCAGGTAAATCAACGTAGTTTACTCATACTTGTTTGCGAGTTAAAGTAATTTATATATTTTTAACTTTAATATGATTGCTATTTTTCACAGACTGATGCTGTACCATTGTCACATGCTAATGTTCAGACTGAGGACAAGATAGTTGAGAGTAGAGGTGTGCAGGCCTGTAAGGAGAATGTCGAGTCTTCAATGCAGACTGAAAATCTGACGTCGGCTGCATCTGTTCAGACGGAAAATTTCATCTCTAATGCTTATGTTCAAACTGAAGTTGTTAAAGCAACGGAAGGTTCCACTCAAACGGATATTTTAGAGCCCTGTGATTCAAACACTGACCCGGATACATCAAAGTCAACAATTGGAGACGTTGAAGGAGACATTTTAATGCCAGAAGATGACAATGACACTCAACAATGCACTTCAAATGAAACCAATGTTTTGCCAGTTTCATCATCAACTTATAACGAAAACCTGAGCAAGGAAGTAACCACTACCAAACCGAGCAAACCACTTTATAAATGCCCACACTGCAACGTCCAACGTCATTATGCAAAGGAGTACACATTTAAAAGGCATGTAACTTCATGTGGTAATGAACGTACCTATAATTGTGAGTTTTGTAACTTTACAAGCACAAGAAATGACAAGCTTCTCTGTCATTTGCGTGAAAAACATCGCACCAAAAATGTCTCAAACTCTAAAATGTTCAAACTAAAGTGAAGTTTGATTGTTATATAAATTTAATAAAATCATTTAAATCCAATTCTTTCGTATATTTTTATTCATTGTACATATTAATAAAAAGGTGCCTTGGTATTTCATGACTTTGTTAAAGGGTGCGGTGGCATATGGTCATTAAAAGGCTGGGTGCCTTGGTGTAGCATGATCTAATTGGAGGGTGCACTGATATTTGATGATTTATTGGCAGGGTGCCTTGGTTATTCATGACTTATTGAAGGGTGCGTTAACATAGGCTCAATTAGAGGCAGGGTGCATTGTTATTTACACGGGTTAATTGAAGGGTGCCTTTGAATAAAGCGAGTAAATGGCAGGGTGCCTTTGAATAAAGCGAGTAAATTGCTGGGTGCCTTTGAATAAAGCGAGTAAATTGCTGGGTGCCTTTGAATAAAGCGAGTAAATTGCAGGGTGCCATTGTATTTCAAGATTGATTTGCAGGGTGCCTTGGTATTCCGTGAGATATTTGCTGGGTGCCTTTGAATAAAGCGAGTAAATTGCTGGGTGCCTTTGAATAAAGCGAGTAATTGGAAGGGTGCCAATGAATATGTCGAGCATATGGCAAGGTGCCTTGGTATTTCATTAGATATTTGCAGGGTGCCATGGAATATGTTGAGTAAATGGTGCGTTGATACTCCAATCCCCGAGGCCAACTAAGAAGAATATTTCTTATTTTCTAGGTTTTTAAAATTACTTTAATTGAAATTAAATTTGGCTCAAATAAAATATGGTAACATTTTCTCGGTTTATATTTAATGTATTAATGATTTGCTGACATTTTTATTCATACAGCAGTACTTTAAATAATATTAAATGAAAAGATCATGACAACTGGTAATTGAGTGAAAATCAGATCCGCCGGACGTTTCCTAGCTTTTTCTTCTGGATTAAGCTATTCTTTCGCAAGTTGATAATCAGTGGACATTCCAAGACATTGTACTTCTGGGAAGTCTATCTCCAGCCGCCACTGCACCATTGCCTCCAGTTCCTCGGCTTGTTTAACTCTTCCAAAGAGTATTGCAAATGATTTTTTGCAATCTAGGGAGCAGACAAAGGTCTCCTTCAGCTATAATTAAACAACACGATACAATGACATAAATTATACTCAAATTAAATGGCTAGAATAAGCAAGTTGTGAATTTAAAAAGTTAACCTGCTTAAAATGTGAAGTCATCGATTCCTTGTTCCTGAAATCATGGATGACGCAGCACCCGACATTGACTTTTTTTCCAAAGATGAAAAAACCTAGTGCTGCCACACCATCCTCAGATTGAAGTGAAGTTAACGTTGACAACTTGCCACCGGTTGTTGCAACATTTGGGTGTTGGCTACAAAATACAAACAATTAAATATAAATTGAGAGAAAAATAAGGTACTAAAATGTAAATTAGGAATAAGGTAAATCATACCTTGAAAATTCTTGAAGGTACTCGACAAGTGAGGTGTCTTTATAAATAAAGACAATCGCTTTCAAGTCAGAATCCAACTTGGAATCCCATCCGATTGATGCCATAAAGTCATCAAAGCAAGAGACCACCCCTTCTGGAATTTCAAATTTCTTGACGAATCCTTTTCCAATCCTGGTAGTACAATCCAAAAGTTCATCTTCAGAGACATGATGCACTTGTGCATTGGAACTTAGCTCCAAATTTAATACGGATGCTGGACTTGTCGTCATTTTAACTATAAAGTTAACCAGCTCAGTAAAAAATGATGTGTTTACCTGGAAGAGTCAGTTGGTAGTAGGTAAAAATTAGAGTTAGGAATATCAGCTCACAGCTTGGCTGGTAAACATGTGGCCTATTCTGATGCGTCGCTGAAGCAAGGAAAAGATTAAATTTGCATGAACAGCCAAAAATCAAGCTTGCTCTGTATCAATCAGCTTCCAGCATACACGGGGGTAAACATGTGCGTGTCTGCACCCAGCACAAGACTGTTTTTCTACCACATGACATACTCTAGCATAGTGTGTAGCATAATTTAAAGTTTTAAAGGGAGATTTTATGAAAAATCTACAAAAAATTAAAAGTCCCGATTTTCAATAGGATCGGGTCTTTCGAAAATTGGGTCATATTTATAGCGAATTAAACCTGAAAGGAAGTCCAGTTCTCAATACTGCCTGAATGTGTATTAAAAGAACACATTGATTGATTTGTAATATTTTCAAAACATTTAAGTATAATGGCGTCTGGAAGTAAAAGTAGGGGTAACAACTTGTATTCATGGATTGAAACTGGACTGGAGTATTATGCTACAATGGAAGACTTAATGAGACCGGAAGAGCTAGTTGATAAACTAACAACCCTTCCACAGTTCAAAGACAAGGCAGTAAAGATTATTCCTCCTGAAGAGTACAAGCCAACAGTAAAGAGTGAAACTGAAATTTTGAACACTAAATTAAGTGATGTGTATAACCAAACTGTTAGCAAACTTTCTGATGGGTACTACCACTTTCAAAAAGGTCCTACTCCTGTTAACAAGTTTAAAACTGTAGCTGACTTAAAAGAAGGTGGAGAGCGACCCAAACAGTCAGTGAATTAAAACTTGTGAAACAGGATACCATGACTGTAAGTGTGATAAATGCACAACCAGTAACCATATTTATTTCTTATTTTTCAGTTTGATAAATGCCACTTTTGAAGAAATTGAAAAAGAAGCATGGAATGAGATTAGGAAAAGGGGCGCTGACAGAAAAAAGTACCACCACCTCTGCTACTATGGGAGTGATGAAGAAGGAACATTTATGGATCACCATTCCAAATTACTCACGTTGGCTAATTTCCCATCCATTCTATCCAGAGTAATGACACGATACCAAACAGCTTCTGTTGGGCTGACAGTGCCCATGACCTACTATGGTAGGTGGAAAGCCTTCTTTGTTGACCACAAGGAGGATTCCGACCTGGGAGCTTTCAATTATCTACATTTCGGAGAAGATAAAATTTGGTATTTTAAAAATCTTAAAATACCAGATGCAGCCGTAAAAATGAATCGTCTTTGTTTTTATCTTTTTGTTTAATATATGTGCAGGTATACACGAGATGCTGATGACTGCTTAAAGTTTGAAGAAAGCTCAAAGAAGGACTTGAAAGATGTCTTGGAAAATGAGTTACACTCTTGTGAGACTCCCTTTCGTGACAAAAGTATCCTTGTTGACCTGAACACAATGAAGGAAAATGGCATAAAAGTTTATCGGGTAAAGCTACAAATCATATTATCACTTTATCAAAATTTTGAGCAGTTGTCAAAATCCATATACTGGTTATTGTTAGCATATCCAAAAAGCGGGACAATTCATGTTTGTACCTCCCGGAGCATATCATTCTGGCTTTAACTGCGGATTCAACGTAGCGGAATCAGTTAACGTTGCAAATAAAGAGTGGATAAGGTGGGGCCTTTTCGCTATAACTTGTGAGCAGTCAGAGAAACCAACTTTAAAACTAGAGTTTTTTGTGTATGAATACATGTATGAAAGGTAAGCTGGAAAAATACTTTGATTTTAGTCCATGCATTTTTAGGCACAAAATTAAGTAGTTTTTTGATGGTGTGTCAGATATCAGGAATACGTAAATGGAGAATTAGACCTTGTGAATCCAAACACAAATCAACTCGAACGAGTACCTCCACCACCTGCTGACGATCCTGATGCTGACAATTATATAGTGAAATCTAGCCCAATAGATTGTGTTATCGCAGTTAAAATTGTAAAATCTGTTACAAAGTTTTACGTATCCGTTTCTGGTTTCAAAGTTTGGCTCAAGCAAAGTGAACTCACAAATTTCAAGTGGAGTATTACTGGTATGCCCGTTGTTATCCCGGAAGATTTCTTCTCATCCTTGTCTCGATATCCAAGTGATTTCTTGACATCCCAAGGTAGATTATACAGGAATATAATTCCTGGAGGACCAATAAATTTTGATGCTAGTGCAGGAATGGTAAATCAGTATTCAAATAATTTAGAATAGTAATACATGGAAATAATCTTTTGCTGAAATTTCACGATTAATGGTTTTTAAAGGTAAATGCCAGCCCCGTGACCTGCATTGGAGGAGGACAGTCCACAGGTACAAAACTAGAAATATGCATAGCTTCTAATAATCAGCGTATATTTAGTGTACAACCTACAACATTCAAGACGATTTTTACGAGACGAAGGCACATAAAAAATTGTATGGAACACCCACAAATACCATGTCATATTTGTGGTATAACATTTACGCGTGAAAGTGATATTAGAATTCACTCTAAAATTTGCAAATAGTTTTCTTTTCTAATTCAACTACCACAAATAAATTTACTTTCAAAAAAAAATATAGTCACGAAGACCTTTACTATCGGGTCTACCCAATAATACACCTATTTTAATTAGGCCTAATTACAAATTGGCTACACCAACGCAAAATCCCCATCAGGTGACATATCTTTAAAGCAGTAACATAAAAACCTTAATTCAACGTTGCACTTGAATTTCATTCATTTGAACTATTACAAAAATGGTGATCATGAAAAATGTATAGAGACACAATTAAAAATCACTAGTCGCGATTACCTTAGGATCGGGTCTTGAAACTAAAAGTTACTCGAAAGCTAAAGATTTAAAACATTTGCACGTAAAAAATACAGCTACGTTTGGTGAAGAAGATGGGTCTTGATTGCTCCAACACAAGTCAACAAGATAAGTAATTACTTGCACAGCTATGCACAGTTCCAACCTGAGTTTCTAAATGTACACAGCTGACCTTTCGCATTTATGTTTGCTACAAATTAAGAGTAAATGTTGTACAGAATGCAAATTGCCCATGTTTATGTGATCAGTGTCCATAAAAAACATATTATTCATTATCTACAGTAGAAATTTGAAATTGTGAAGTTAGGTTAAAAGTGTCGTTCAATAAATTTTAATTAATATTTAGTATGGAGTTGTACTACATTTTAATTGTTCACTGGTTTATTCTGTTTATTTAGCTGTTGAGTGCTCCGATTTATTGGAAACTGAGATGAGTTTAGTAGAAACCCAGCGGACGGAACAAGTTGAAACTGATGACGAGGACGACGTTGAAACGGAGGTGGAGGATGACGATTCTGCAGTGATTGAAGGATTGACAGCAGGTGAAGAAGCTCGATTGGTGGACAGTGCTGATGAAGTACAAGCTGAATTTGTGGGAGAGGAAGATGCAGAGACTGAAAATGAGGGAAATGCTTCACCTGACATGAATTTTCAGCCGGATGGAGAGGAGGATTCTCAAGTGGGTGGCGAGGAAGAAGGTGAAACTGAGGAGGTTTCGCTGGTGGTCGATGGGGAAAGACAAGTTGAATTGGCAAGGGCGGCGGAAGGACGATTGAGAGGTCGTGTTAAGCGGGGGAAACGTGTTAATGCTGGTAGCTTTGATGTTACAACTCAAAAATGGATCTGTGCATTGTGTGGTAAGTAATCGTAAATTTTTTATTTGCTTTACATTTGATATGAGACTGTTACAGCTAATGTACTAATTGTTTTATTTGATAGGTTTGGGATATTCTTTAAGAAACACTTTACTCCGACACAGAAGGGCAAATCACGCAGCTACATTTCGGACCTATGGATGTACCATGTGTACAAAGCGGTACTCTCGGCCTTCATCTGTAACCAGGCACATCAAAAAAGACCACAGAAATGATTAAAAATAGTTTAAATTTGCTAAAGATTCCTGTGATTTTCTTATAACAAGTGTAAAAGTAAATTTTACACGCCTGTAATAAAATAGATTATATAAGTGTTATCCATATTTGTATCTTTATACTTCAAAGAAGTTTAAAACAGTTTGTATACCACCAAGTTTGACAACTGATGAACTTTTCATTTAATACATGTTTTCTCCAATTACAAATTTCTTTTCTCTCCAAATGTACTGAACTTGTTTACACTTCATTTCCAAATAATCAATGCAGTTGATTGATTGTCATATTTCACATTAAATCCATTAGCTAAATAATTTAAACTAAGTTCACTCGATTAATTTCTTACGTAGGAAAATGCATATTAACAAACACCGCTTTCTTAATGATTTTGACATTGAAGTGACGTGCATCCAAAGTTAACGTTTTTATTTCCACCAATCATTTTAATTTAATGAGAATAACAATTTGAAGCAGACGCAACAGGAGAGCTGGATAGCAAATACTAAAAAAGTGGACACCAGCTTGTTGTGAACAGCTGAAGGTGTTTACAAAACAGGCAGCGGTGTTTTTTTGTAGTGAGATGGTAAGCTTGTGCTTATGACTTGAGCACTTGCTGTTGCAGATAGACTTGTTAAAAACCTTGCATGTTGAGTGCACTGAAAAGTACAATTTAAAAGTAAAGACAAACAGTAAATACATACTATTTTAGTGCTAGTGTTTTGTGGTTAGTTATCTATAATTTTTTAATTGTTTTGTAAAGTGTGTATGCTGTATTCCTGATCATGGATGATACACAATGTTGCATCTGCCTGGAAGAGTGTTCCAGGGATCCATTCAGCGAACATGCTCCAATGCTTCCTTATTTAAAATCTGGCAAGTGCTGTAAGCACATTTACTGCCGTAAGTGTCTGCGAGACTGGCTGCTGGTGGCACCAACAAGGTGCAAATCACAGTTAGTGAATCCGACTACGTTAAAAAGATTGGACGTTGGATGTCCAATCTGTAAAGGACCAATCCAAGGAATGTGGCCACTGCTAATTGGACAGGTGATGGAATTTAATGTGGAGTGGGGAGACGATGAGCTCATGTATAATGATGATCTTGATTGTGGTAAGTTTTAATTGTAACCACATGAAGCATTACACGTCAAATTTAATTGAGGATGAACTAACTAACGTGTCTAATTGATTTAACATTTTGCAGTAATCTCAGATATGCCTTATATTTCTGGGGGAATTTATTCAAAAGGATTTTGCTTTGATGGTCCCGGACGTAACATCATTGAAATTGATTTGGTTGATCAGGAGAACAGTGATGTTGAGGCAAGTAAGCAAGCACCTGAAACAGACACAGGAAAAGAAACTGTCAAAGATACCGAGGATGCAGCTGCCGCTGAAGAGGCTGGAAAGATTGCAGAGAATGGTGCAACTGTGTGTGCTGGCTCATCACAGAAAACCTATCCATGTAATTTATGTGGTAGGTTCAATTTAGCATTTAAATTATTAAATGGTTTCCACAATTATTTCATTAAGTTTTAACAGTTAATTATTCTCTTATTCTTTTTTGTTTAGGTGTCGCATACAAAAGCCGCAGTGGACTTCATTACCATAAAATGG
>JAQFXM010001886.1:0-28381 GCA_034693345.1 Entomobrya multifasciata
GGTTAATTACCGCCTTAACTAGGTATTATGTGTATTGTTAAAGGGCGGAAGAAAAACTTCCACCTAAAGCCATTTTTATGCATATCTTTTAATGCATAACCTGTGTATGCATTTCAGATAGCATTCCTTTGTTCATATGTTTAACATATGTATGCACAAAAGAATGCCATCAAGTTGAGACGAAAGAGTGGCACTCTCTCGTTCAACTTTTTTCTGCAATGCAATGCAATGCAATGCAATGTGAAGAAAACCCATCTACTAGTGTAAAGTAAATGGGTTTTTTTCACATTACATTTTTCCAATCTTGCGATCGGACCGGCTCGGCACCTGCTCTCAACATGGTGAGATTTTTTTTATTGAAGTTGCATCACAACAGGTTATATAACCAATGTTGTGATGCAATATGTATATATTGAATCGGATGAGTATAATGTAATACTCATCCACATGTTTTTTCTTTTAACTTGCAGTGCTTTGAAAAGCTAACCTGCAAGTTATGTGTGGAGGATCCCATGTGTGTGTGGGTCCAGTCCACATTTTATGAGAGAGGAAGATGTGGATTTTTGGAGGAGAAACGGGGATCAATTTTTTGGGTAAGTTGTAAATAGTGTATATAGTTTGTAAATAGTGTAGATAGTTTGTAAATAGTGTAGATAGTTTGTAAATAGTGTAGATAGGGTGTAAATAGTGTAAATATTTTGTACATTGTTTAATTTGTGTATATTTTGTACATATTTTTTAGTGGTTGGATGGAGGTGTGGGTGCATCATCTTTTTGCCCGGATGAGCCGGTTCCAACAACGGAACCTCCACCGGAACCGGATGCATTCAATGCATTTGCGGACAGTACCGGTAAGTGGGTTTTTTTTATGAGTGGATTTATAATCCAAAGTTTTATTTGATGCTTATTAATTGCATCATTTTGATTTTTTTGCAGCACACCTGTACTGGCTTTTCATCCTCATCTTCGTCGTCCTCACCATAATCGCCTGTTTCTGTGTCTGCTTCCTGTATGGCTTCATTGTGGATTTAGTCCAGCGTCGCCATGCCATGAGAAGGATGTGGCGCAGGAATGGAGCGAATGTTCCAGTGTTGTTGCAAAATTACAACAACCAGTACAGGGCCCAACAACCGCCACCGCAACCACTGGAATCAAGTGAAAGTGAGGATGAGGATGAGGATGAAAATGATGATGATGACAACCCACCTATCGAAATGGTTCAAATTAGACGTGAACCATTCCAACGACAGCCTACTCCCCCACGTAACCGAGATATGCGATCTTTTTTTGTCCCCCCAGCCCTAATAGAAGACAGCTCATGGGTTTAATTTAATTATTTTTCAGTGCCCCAGGTTTTTTCCAGATACGGTCGTCCCATCATTCGTCCAAATTTCAATAATGTATATAGGTATTATTAAAATTTCAGTCATTTTTTCAGGTTTAATGTGTTCATGCCAATTTAATGTGTTCTTTTTCTTTCAATAAAGTGTTCATTTTCATGCAAGTTAATTAAAATTGTGTACATTGTTTATTTATTTACAAATTCATTGTTATGCTTACATTTTATTCATGAATTAATGGTACAAATATTTTACTAGTTCTACAAACTGCTATAAAATGCGTGCATTATTCTACAGTACACATCACAATTAGATGAATTAAGTATTTGTCTCTTCCAAAAAAACTCATTATTCTTTATGACTGACAAAAAATGATAATCACTACTTCCTACATGCTCTTGTAATGCAATAGGAATATCTCTCTTTTTTGACATTAATATCAAGTTCACTTTATTATCCCACAAAGTAAACTTACTACTACACATATTTCCATGCGTATATATTTTCTCAAGACGTTTACCTACCATAGCATATACGTCTAAAGCAAACTCATTCAAATCACAAAAAGCTTTAATGTTATCCTTATAATAACCCCTCAGCAACTCGGGATTTTTAAAAGGTTTAATATTCCTGTATGCTTTCCACAAGTACACATCCATTAGAATATCTCGAAGTTTTATTTGATCTTGTCCACTAATATTGTCCAAGTCATATCCATGTCTCTTTGCAACTTCCTTTGCGTATAGAGAACAATACAAGTTTAACTCAAAGTCATCTTCACTTTTATTAATGTGCAAATTTAGATAAACTGTTTTTTCAATCTCCATCCACAAGTCTAGTAAATATCCCAACTTGGGCTCAATCTTGTACTCAAGTAGCTTATCCATGCTAAAATATTATTCACTTGTTTTTGAGAGTTGAGTCAACTAGGCAGCCATTACCTTTCTCCTTTTTACACAATTTAATATACGCCCATCCCAAATTCCTGGCATTTGAATAATTTTGATAGTTTTTTAAAAGTTGTTTGTCGTTCCCACAATGAAATACTTTTTTTGTCTCTTGGGTTTTACACTCTTTTTTACTTTTTCACCTGCATGTGAAATTGACTCTTCGTGTAAAAAATGTTTAGAAAACAAGTGTTTTTTTGTAATTTCAAAGTCCCACAAGAGTTATTGTGTCTCCAACTTGAAAAATGTTGTGGATGTGAAAATGACTGTAACAACAGTCAGAATGTGTCGATTTGCTTCAACACTTATTGAACGTAAGTTGTGTTGTCACACACAAATATAATTATTCCAGTAAACACTAGTAATTTAAAAAACAACTCTATTCTAGAATTTGGAATTACATACGGCCACTCTCGTGACAGTACAGTATCCAACCATTTCCATTCAACGACTGGATTCAAAAGCCAGCTGGAACCACAAAGGACATCAACCTCCACCACCACCACTCAAACTCCATCCAAATTCACACGTGGTACAACAACACTGAGACCGGTTCTTGTGTTTACAAATAAAACGCACCGACCTACCACAACAACAAAGCGAGCTGTTATCATCGTCAATCCATTTCAGTCATATTACACTGGTAGTAGACGCACCATACCACATACAAACAAGCCAACAAGCTTGCCGTCAACATCAACAACAACACAATCACCAGCATACACACATGATGTACTGCTTTCAAACTTTACAAACCCAACCATTCCTCTAAAAAGGCAAGCTCAGAAAATACATGCGCATCCCCCGCAATTTGTACCATCTCTTTCTGCTGCTCATGCCGTGAACGTTACAGAGAGTTCTCACTCTTTCCTTGTTTTTCCACCTGTCAAACCTAGTAGACCAGCACAGGCAAGTACTACTGAAGCATCAACAGTGGAGCCACGCCCTTTTCAATCAGCACATAATGATAATGGCACACACAACCGATCGTCATCACATTCAGCACAGCCAAACATTACAAATACAATATTGCTTACTAGACAGCCTACAAAATCATACTCAGCAAGCAATTCCAGCTACTTTCCAGTCTACCAAAAAACCTCAACATCCACCACCACTCCAATCCCATTCCATATTACTCGGTCGGTCAATCCAACTGTGAACCCGGTCACACAATCTCAACGCAGGCAGACAGAAAATAGAGTTGATGAAAATCCAAACCCTTTTCAATCATATTACATTGGACTAAGACGCTTACCACAATATACAAGCAAGTCAATAAGCTCATCATCAACAACAACACAAGCCCCAGCCACCACCACCAACACTCATTCTGTGCTGCTATCAAAGTTTACAAACCAAACCATTCCTAAAAGTAGGCAAGTTAAGAAAATACATGTGAATCCCCCGCAATTTGTACCTTCTTTTTCTGCTGGTGCTGGTGTGAATGATACGGAAAATTCTCACTCTTCCTTCGTTCTCTCACCTGCCAAATCTGACAAACTAAAGGAACTGAATACTACTGTTATACCCTCGAGTGAGCCACACCCCAAATTATCACCTGCGCACGAAACCAAGCAGCGGCAGTCAAATGTAGGTAGTGTGTTGGCTGTGCCATCCCAGAAATTCACATTTTATAGCCAAGCATTTAATGACAGCAGGCCAATGAACAAAACGCAGCAAAATTCTCCTCTTACACCACCACCAACCAATGTTACTACCGAGCCAAGCCAAAATAATTTTGTGCGTGTATTATCTACCACACCTCACCCGGTGATGACAACATTACCTCCAATTACTACAAAAAAAGGAGGAGGAAAAGGCAAGCAGAGCTGTACACAAAAAGAAACGGAAGTCATTCTTGATGATGATAAAGAACTTTTTGCTGCTTTACCTTATAGGTATCCTTGTGGAAAGGTATGTGCATGAAATAAATTGCCCTTTCATATTAATTGCTTTCTATAATGAATTAAATTAAATTTTTAAATTTACAGAAAACAAAGGGATCACTAATGGTTGCTTATGCAATGAGCCTTTGCACGTTGGATAAGATGGTATCCAGAGTAGGATATGAAACGTTTGAAGATGTTGATGCTTCCCTGTTTCGACTGAATCGTGCGAGACGATACAAGGGACTTTGCAACATTCTAATTAGACATAAGCGGAAATGCCGTGCGACTAATATTCGGAGGATTCGTGATGCATCTGCTACTTTAACTAATGGCTTTTACTCTCCTCTTTTTTTAAAGCTGGATGCTACTACTTTTTGCAGAGAAAATGTAATTTTTAATTACACACACAAACCCTTAAAATTATGATTTGGAGTTTTAAAATGCATAATTACTTTTTAGGTTACAAAGGAAAGCGTGGAGGAAAGAGTAAGCAGGCATCTTTGCTACATCGCAGACGTTTACATCCAGCTCAAGCAAACTACAAAGCTAAATAATTATGACATGGCGTTTGCTCAAATGAACCCAGCTTACCTTTACCAGCAAAAGTGTAGAGCACTTCAATTTAAAAGAGCTCAGTGTTACAAAAATTAAAATCATGTTAAGCATTCATTTTATGTAAAGATGTAAATCATAATAATACGATATAAACATTTCATAAGCATTTTATCCAGTTGATTATTACATTGTTGATTATTGGTTATACATCATATGGTGGATCTCAAGGTGCAAACAGTTTTATTTTAAATCTGCACATTGAGACACACCAAACGTGCATACCACGATAGTAATATCTCGTTTGTAATGCATGATGATAATGATAAAAAACGAACAAACCCAACGAATGAACAAATGATTAAATCATACACTTGTACACTCGCCAAGTTCATGCGGGTATACCAACCCTTGCATATTTCCAGTGTTCCAACAGTATTCTCGTTTCCAGCAATCAATTGATGATGATGATTCCAAAGTGGAAATTGAGTGGATCCTATCCGAGCATTCCTCAGCTAGGTTCAGTTGAAAAAGCGGTAATCCTCTGAAGATGATGATGGTGGTGATGATGAATATTGAAACGTTACTCTTGGCATTCATTTCTTTGTAAATTGGTTTTGAAAATTACAACAGAAATGTCCACCAAAAGAAAAACTCAAAAGTAAATTTTGATGTCTTGAGTGTGTAAAAGTTGTGTATAAAAAACTTTTTCAAGTCATGCTTTAACTGTGAATGAGTATAACGATACACCCACAGTTATAAAATGACAAAAGAGAGTCCCTTTTCCAAAATCGTATCTGCTGCCTCCAAGTCCATGGAAGTTGATTGTTGCCCACTTGCTGCAAGCTTGATCCTCTCCAGCCGGGTCTTCTGGTTCGACTGCGGATTTCTGCTCATCCCTCAGTTCCCTTTATACCCAAGCCACTCTAGCTTTATTTTGTCAGTTTGTGTGATGATTGTTGCCATGACACAGAGCCTTTTAATGTGCATATGCTGGCTTTTTTAGAGCACTTATGCATACTGCATCATTAAAAACTTTGTGTCATGTTCGATTTCACAAACATGACAAAATAAAAGAAACGGCCAATTTATTAAAAACATTTTAACACATACTTTTGATACAATTAAAATTCAGCACGATACAATTATTACATCAACAACAAATATATAATTTTGAATACATTTTCAATTTTTTTTGGGGTGCGTGGTGCATAGTGTGTTATAACCTTATCCTACCGGGGTGCAAAATTCGATCCAACATGATGGCGTACTCTTCATCATCATTTTGTGGCTCTGTAAAATTGTTTATACATTTATCTGGACATTTCCTCCAGTTTAACAATAAAACGTGATACAAAAAATGTTCGTGAACATGCTCATTAATCAGCAAAAAAGCATTTGGTAATCTATTAATTAAAGTTAAAAATTCATTACATCTATTTTTAAGAAATCTTATACAAATGCTACATATTGTTTGTCTATGTACAAACGATTCTTGATATTCGTTGTATAACCGCTGACACAATTTATAAAATTTCCACAACTGCTTTACATATTCTTTCGTGGAATCAAAAAGTAGATATATATTATCAACATGATTATCTATTAACAAACCGACAACAGTCAGTAAAAAGTTTTTTTTGCAATAGCAGTTTCCTGCAATGCTACAATTTTTCAACGATTCCTTTATATAAAAATCTAAACCGTCAATTTCTTTTCTAATTAAACTAAACTCATTAGAATTATAATACTTTATCCTTTCGAAACAACGACACACATTGATATGATATGGCGTGATCGGATAGTAGTTTGTGTTGATACAATTAAACTGACAAGACTGCCAGATTGGTTTGATGTGAGCATGAAACTCTACAATCAAATTTTTTACTTCATTATTGGGGAGCCCGAAACAGCGCAGCAGCTTTCTACCTTCTCGTTGTATAATTATTATACATTTAATACATAGTTTTTTGTTGTGTGACCACCATGGCGAGTAGAGTCTTCTTAAGCTAGTACATGCTTTCGTAACAGTTTTTACGTATGTATAAAATTTATAAAATATAATCAGCTTTGAAAAGTCTGATATGAAAAGCTTTATGTACAGCAATTTCTTAGCCAACATTAAACATACAATTTTTTTATAACCATGCAAAATGCATTCACAATTTCTAATTAAATTAGCCCTAATTAAATTACGTCTTAAAAGTACTTTTATTTCATTTTGATTTTTCAGTTCCTTATAGCGAACCATCTTCGATGCACAAGTTTGGTTTCAAGCTTGCTTCAAGGCGTAGTAAAATCGGCATACAACCTGAACTGCATTCAACCCAATATCTTGCCATTACCAAAATGAATAATCTTACAGATCTAATAAATCCAAATGGATAAAAATCAACATCTCCCACAAATGCAAATAATATTTTACCACATTCTCTTATAATACTATAATGGCATTCGTAACACGTCAACTCTTCGTCATCTGGGTGATGATCTGATTTACACTTTTCAAATTGATTACGAATGTTGCAGTAACCTCTTCTGAAAACTCTTCCAAAATTACTCCAGCATATTTCTGAGACAAGTAATTTAAACTTGACAAGTATAGCAAGAATAATTTGCATGCAAAAAAGAAAGCAAATGCTACATTTTTTGTTTGGGTTTAGTTCAACTGCTTTGTCCCTTATAATTTTTTGTAATTTTTCATCTAGAAATAAAAAATCAAAACTCAAAACAGTTTTTGGAATACCATCATCGTCTATCAGCGACGAGCTGACTGGCTCCTCCGGTATTGCATCCATTTCTGCACAAATACCACGTTTTTGCCATTACATCATATAAAGCATAAATATCTACAGATATACTACAACTTTCTATGCATGCACCCCTCACTTCGTGGTAAATTTGTTTATAAAAATGCAAACTACAATCCATGCAGTCATATTGCGGGGGATGCTTTGCATGTCTACTTCTACACGAATGAAACAATAATAATACTTTATGAAATAGTGGTTCTAATTTTATAGCTACTGAAAGTCTGAAAAAGTCTCTCCACCTTGTATGTGCATTAATTAGTTTTGTTATCCAATAAATAAATACTATATAACAATCTATACAGCATGAAATGTGAGATAAAAGCTCGTCTCTTAAACCCTTTTCATCTAGCTCTGGTTCGTCATCAAAATATGTACACGATACAACAGATGCTGACATACAATTAAAACTACACGCAGTCACAGAACTCTAAAATAGAACTGTTACAAACTAGGCAAAAATAATCACAAGATGCTATACATACACAACAAAGTTGCATGCAGTCACAACACTCATTTTTACAAGTTTCGCATGATGATTGACAGTAGCCAAAGCATCTGCTTACCAAGTCTCTCAACCATTCACACATTGCCATAATTATTAGTCAGATTCGCTCATTGATGAAAGTTCACTCTCGGCATCGTCTTCATTATCTTCATCGTCATCGTCTTCATTCAGTTTATTTTTTACATTACCACTGTCATTACTTGAATGTTCAGTGCACTTTTTCCTTTGTGCTTTTGTAAAAAGATACTGCAGCGTATTATCAAAATATTTTGAGTTTTTAAACCTTCGATAAAAAATCCACTTTACTGATCTTTTATATTCATTGTAGCATGTAAAGCAATTTTTTCTCGAATGAGGAATGGGCTTTAAAATTTTTCTGGGGACAACTGGTTCAAGTTCGTGTTCTTCTAGTTTTCGTTTCAAGTTTCGATTTGATGTTGGGGTATTATTTTCACTCAACTCGTCATAAAGACGCATTCTTTTTCCTTGGCCAGCCATTATTAGGGAGAGCAACTTGATATTAAAACAAGGCTCAAGGCAAAGAATATATAAAGTAACACTGTAGTCACACTCGCATTTTTGTATGATGATCCTCTTTCACCATTGTCAACATCCATAAAGCATTTATCCAGACATTTGCATTTTATTTGTGGTGATTCGCTACATAAATTATTTCTATCCAAATTTGGAATGACTGAATTAATGCATAGACAATCTGTAATCTGGCAAGCCCTAAACAGAGGTTTGTGCCTTTTATTTAATTTTGTTGTTTTATTTATGCACATGATAGCTCTATCGGAATATGGCCACTGATTACGTACAAAAACATTTTCATTTTGCAAGCAATCTACACAATACTCAATTAAAATGCTATTTATATTATGAACTAGCAAAAGTGTTAACAGGAAAAATATTTGCAGCCACATTTTTTTAACTTTCAGTCTGACCAATTTTTAAAAACCGTATCTTTAGGCTACATACAATCAGAGAAAGCGAAGCACATACTTTTTGGTCTGTAGATTCTGTTTTTAATATTGCTTCACATTCTCTGTCAAAAGATTCAATGGGAAAGCTACACATTACCAAGTTTAAAAATGAAATTGGATAAATTTCAGCCAACAGTCTAGTATAATCCTTTAGCTTGCATGCATATTCAAACGTGGTTTCGTACCAGCAGAGAATGGCGTAGTTATCTTTTTTATCACTTACACTTTCACATGCATTCACTCGTTCATGAAAAAACTTTTTTAGTAAAATAATGCTGGCATATTTTAACAAAGTACAATGTTCTAGTGCAGCTTTTGGAATAAATTGTTCAAACATGTCCAAAAACTGTGCAGTTTCATAAAAACGAGCCAATGAATATTCCAACAAATGTAATTGTTTGTTATTTGACACTTTTAACCAAAACGGAATCCATTCATGAAAAGTATCTTTTTGGATTGCGACTTGATGCTGAAACTCTCTTTTGTATGACTTGTTGCAAATTGACCCAGATATTTCACCATAAGCTAGGCTTATTAAATTTGATAGGCTGTTGTTCAGCATTGTCAATTTCGTGAGATATGATATTTACTACTTCATCCAGCAAGTATGATGGGTGTGTGTCATACATTCCCAACTCCAAAAATCTTTTGCATGAATTTTCAATGTACTCTACCTCTTCACCTTCTAATAATCGGCTCAAAAAGTAATTTGGATAGTGTTCAGCGCAAATTACCGTACAAGAGTCTGATTTTATGAATCCTTTTGCCAAATTTATTATAATGTCTATTCTTTCAAGATTACTTAGACTTAACTGAAAACACTGCTTGACTCGCCTCAAAAAGAATAACTTTACAAGTATCGCACTGGCAAAATAAATAATTGCTGACCATTCAAGCACTTTAAACAAATTTACATTTGCAAATGGAATTAGAGATTCGCTAAAATTGAAATATTTCATGAGAAGCAAGTGTTTTTTACCACACACATCTTTTCCCATGCAAGTGTTTGTTATCTTTTCATTTTCTTTTTGGTTTGTCAATATGAATTGATGCAATTTTAATTTAAAACTTGGATGTATAAAATGAAAGATTGCTCGTCCTAAATGAACATGACAACTTTGAAAAACTTGATCCAGTGATAACATTTTAGAAAAATAAATAGTCGAGCAAGTAACATGATATCATTCTTCTTGGTTTTGGTTTTCGCTTTGACATGCGCTTGCTATAAAAATCATAAAAAGAGTTTACTAATCTATTTCCCTCCCAGCCATCCTCTTGGCCTTTAAGTAAATCTAAAATGTGTTCAATTTTAATCTTTAAGACTGCTCTGCAATACACAAAGTGTAAAACGAATGCGGCACAATTGTTATCGTAAAAGCTTTGAATTGGCTCTGGATTTTGTCCGTGAACGTGAAACAAAAGTTGTGGAAAGTACTTTTCGTATTTTTCACAATATGAATCATAAAAGTATGTATTGTTATTTTTCACACTGTGTTCAAAGCATACGTAGTGGCAGAAATTTTCAGCTAACGTAGCACTTCTTGTATAAACTACTATAAACGAGTCCCTGTCATTTTTAAAAGAAAATGATTGAATCTGATCTGATGATAAAATTTCCAAATTATATTTATTTCCAACAATATCAGTCAATAGTTTCAACAATTGATTCTTGTCCATTTTTAAAATGATTTTTTATAATCATGATCAATATCGTCTACGAAAAAGTACATGTAACAAGACTTCATTTTGATTTTTGATGGTTTTGTAGGTTTTGATGATATTCTTTTTATCAAAAAGCTTTTCGGTAGTCGTCTCCTTTTGTGTTTGTTATATACTTTTCCAAAATATTTTCAATGCCAAGCTTTAATACAGCTCTCAGATAAATGAAATGTACAACAAACTTTCCGCAATTCGTACTATATAAATTTTGTAATCGTTTAAAATTACGTCCACTTACAGTAAATGGTAGTTCCCGGAAGTAGCAATGATAATCCAATGCGTATGAGTCGAAGTAAAAAGCACTCTTACTTTTTACACAATATTCGAATAAAATCCAATGTCCCAAATTATCATCCAAGTCACCACTTTTCACATGTACGATCAAGTATGTATCTTTGTCAGTTTTGAATGTTACAAATCTAATTTGACCAGCGGGCACAATTTGAAAATGATATTTGGTTCCGAGAATACTAGTGAGCACACGGCAAAGTTGAATATTGTCCATACTTTATTTATTTTGGATTTCCATTTGATGTAAAAAATAATCCAAATTGCACGGATAATAAATTGTTTCTCTCGTTGCTCTTACTGTGTAGTTTACACAAATGTGTTCGTAATGATCACTAGAACATTTTCTCAATGTACCTGCCACTTTAAGTTTATTTAAATAGTCTATGCTCGCACTGTATGTATAAAAAATACGCAAAGCAACAAAGTACAGGATCAGCTCGGTGGAAGAGTTGTGATGCAACTCTTGAAATGGGGAATGTGAGATTGACTGAACTGGGTATTTAAATTTGTCAAAGTAAAATTGAAGTGGCTTTCCAGCAGGGTCAAAATATTCAAAATTCTTTAAAATCTTTTCAATTTTTCTCACAAAAAAGCAAATGAAATGCCCTTCTTGTTTGGTACTTGGACTATCTACTTTTATAAAAACAATAATGATTGAAAGTTTGCTTCTTATTTCAAAAGATTCTACTTCAGCTTTGGTAAGCACAAGAATGTCAGTGTCAAAAAGTGTTCCTCTAATAATTGACTTTATAGCAGTTTTTAGTTCATGGCTATTGAGCCGCATTTTGATATTGTTATTGAAAAGAAAGAAAGTTGACGACTGACAAAAATGTAGAAAATTACGCTTCTATTTATTTACCAATAATAGCTATGGAATGAGAATGCGTGCATGTTTACGTGCAATGGATATCATTATCATGTGGTATGCAAAGGTGAAAGCAATACACATTCTATTCTAAATATACATGTTCCTTGTCCAGCGACAAAATCCGGTCGTAAATATAGTAAAAACACACTATGATGTTGTCTGTGGTGGCGACTTTAAACTCTAGAGATACCTTTACAGCTGCACTCTGCCCAACTGTGCACCTGTCTGTCTTGAAGGAATCATCATTATAAAGAACGGGAACCAGAAAATTTCCATTGGTTTTAAAGCTTTCCGGTGAAAGTTCCATAGTCTGCCCATCGGCATTCGTAAATGAAAAGAGGGACCGATATAATTTTATCCATTTCCCGTCTTCTACGGAAAACTTAAAGTCTGTATGCATTTGCTTATCACCATTTACAAGCAAACAAGCAGAGGTTAGCTTATGGTGTTTGAACGAAAATGCATCAAGTTCCTCCGACCCATAGTAATTGTTGCTATTTACCAGTGTAATTAATGCGAATGCGGGTATCTTTGTTAAAAGAGTTTCACTCACATGCGTGATGGAACCCACTGGGACACTATATGTTATTACATTACGATCCTTGAAAGGATACTGTAATTTTCCTGATCCGTTAAGCAAGCTCTCATGCTTTGTCTATATCTTTGAGTTTGCTATGCTTCTATGAACATCATAAAAGCATTCTTGAATTTGTAGGCGGTCTTTAAAGGGGGCGGCCGCTGTGCCTTTAGCAGAAAGCAAACAAAACTTGGGGTCCGAAAACCGCATTCTCAAAACAATGTTGGTTTGAGGAGGAAAATTTTTACCCAACTCAAAAATACTATGGTTTATATTGGAGTAAAGCTCAATATTGTTGGTTTTCGTTACAGCCAGCAATTTTGAATACATTTCATTGTTATTATCCAATGGATTATCGCTCGTTGCTCTAACATACAGTTCTGACCTGAGCTTTGTATCAATATCTACACGAGTAGAACTGATGAGCCGATGAATGAATGCAGTATATGCATAATTATTAGATGAATTACTCACCAGAACATTATTCACAAATAATTCGAGGCTTTTGAACATGGAACTAAAAATTAGGTTGCCAATTGATGTTGCTGATGTTTCTGCGAGATTCTTATCATCAAAAGTCGTTACCTTAAGTCTCAAGTAGAGAAACGACTTTGACAGGTTTGTGTAGTGTGTCATGGACGGGGTAATGTGAAACTCTATCATATCGCTTGTTTTTGTGATGGGATAATGGGGATAAAATGTTTCCCATTTTGAAGCGACTACCGATGCGTCGTGAACAGGAAGAGATGTCAAATTAAACGATTTATTATACGCTGCATCTGATGTGGACGTAGAGGTTAAAGTTTCCTCTACTCGCCTTCTCTTTCTCGACTCCATGTTGCCTACCGCTTACGTCTTTTAACTGTCCTTTTTCTTCCTGCTCGCTTTGTTTTCTTGCACAATTTTCGTTTTTTATTTGATGACCGCTTTCTCCTGCGTGTTACCCGGTTGAGAGATGACTTGAGACTAGCTCTTTTGACTCGTCTTCCCCCAACTAATGCTTTTCGCTTGGTTCGTCTTCGTTTGCGTGTACGTGTCTTTGATTTTTCCCCAATTTCTCCAATTGGCATAAGATCATCTGGCATTGATTCTCCCATTTTATCTTCACTGTTTGGTGACATGTAACAAACTCTATCTTCGTCGCACGTTATTTTCCTCATAAAAGCGTACGTCTTTTAAAATGTAAAGATATTAAAGAAGGATTTCGTGAAAGAGACAAAAATTCGTTCTGATCTGTCTTGAGGCTGACGCACAACTGGAGTGGGCGGTCAACACTAATTTCCTTATATAAAATTCTTTTTGGACGGTACTCAATTTCTTCATTTCTTACGCTCTTCCTATCAATCACTGCTAGATATGGTAATGGGTATCCACCGTGATAATTACCCTCAATGCAGTCTACACACACAAATATTTTGGAACTGCTGACTTGTGTGTAGTCAAAATGATCAGAATCATCAACATCATCTATGGTTTCTAGTCCACTTTTTACATGTGTGGATCCTGAACCACCAAATATAAACGTAGACTTTAATCCAAGATAGTTTTGTAAAAATTCACTAAGAATCATTTTTGATGTTGCTGGTTTTAAGTCAAATTCGATTGCATCATCGCGTCCATAAGGAAGATTCATACTTAAATTTTCTCCATTTGCATTTACTACTGTAGTAATTAAGACAAGTAGTTCTGATAGCTTTGGAACAAAATCCAACTGGCTTAATTCGAGCTCTTTTTGGCGATGAGAAAAGTGTTCAATATGCCCCAAAATGGCATCTTTTTCATTTCCGTCAAAATTGATCATGTTAAAAGTCAAATCTGACTTTGTTTCACCCCTACCAATTGCTGTAGAGCTAAATCCAAAAAAATTGGCCAGTGCTCTATCCATACTCCAATGAACATGGGGCAATGCCAGATTGGTTATTGTAATTCCAATGACAAGTGGTCCATTATTTATGCTTGCAAAATGAAGTGGATACTTTTGTGTCTCCAAAACCATGTTTAGCCTAATGAGAAACCTGTCAATTGTTTGCTCAAACTTTAATATTGCAAGTTTACCTCCAGTCGTGGACTGGATTATTATCTTATTATCCCCTTTTGAAGTATCAAAAAAGTTTTTTGGTAGCTTTGGTCGATCATCATAATGAAATGGTTCTTGAACAATCTTGTTATAATCGTCGGTAAAGTAGGCGCTTTCCAATCCAACACAATATTCTGTAAAGTCGAGACCGGGGGGAACAGTGTTGCGGAATTGATATGAAGTGTTTCCCGGAAACAAGTCATTTTGCAAATTTGATTGCAAAGTTATGCTGAATGACTCGCGGTCCATGTCTATTCGTCACTGACAAATGAGAGTTCCGTGCTTGTGAATGAAGAAGCAACTGGCTCTTGGCTTAATGATTCTAATTTATAAGTGAACACGGGAAAGCTTGGAATTATAGCTTTCACTCTAAATATTTCTTCACTCCATCCCTGTTTGTATCCCTTGCTAAATACTACTCTTCGATTCGAAATCCGCACCAAATTATTAATTTTCAAGGTTGGAGGGGGTCTTGGCTTTTTAATTAGGCGACGGTACATGAAAGAGAATACCTCGTCTTCGTTTTTTCTCGATATGGAAGCGGGTGGCTGTCCAGTAGCAGAGTGTGGTCTGGTATTAAATTGTCTCACAATTAATGGGAGCACATCAATGTATTTTTTTGTTCCCCGGAGGCTAATGCTTTTGTAGATTGAATTTTTTAGCGTCTTGATTTTATTTTCGCATTGAAATGATTTATTTTGGGTTACCGAAATTTGATGGTTAACGCCTAGCTTCTTGTACAATTGCTTACTTTCTTTTGCTACAAATTCTCCGCCCGCATCTGTTAAAAATCCTCTACTTGGTGGACCTTTCAGCTCACGAAAAGCTTGTGCTATTGCGCGTGAGACTTCTGGACCATTTTTGGTACGAGTTGGTACTACTGAGAGTAATTTTGAAAAGATATCCTGTACGACCAGTAAGTATGAATAGCCCTTGTTCCATTGTTTTAACTTATCCATGAAAGCTAAATCCCCACAATACCATTGTTGAACTCCATGTACAATTAAACTGGGACGCACATACCTTCTTCTAACAGGTCTGTGTTTTGAGTAGGCGGGTATTTTACTTAGGGATTTGGACAGTGCAACCAAGTCAAGTGGTTGCTTAAATGTTTTAACAAATTGTGCTATAGATGATAAGCCAGTTTGATTATAAAGGCTAGAGTATAGCTTTTCAACTCTAGAATCACTCAAAATCAATTTCTGGGCTGGGCGACCTTTCTTGCCTTTTCGGCTTGGCATGTCTAGCTATTTTTAGACTTTTCCTTTGAACCTTTTTACAAAAGAGGCTGGGCGGAGCCTTGACTCTGACTAGAAACTTTAAGAATTCAGTAAAGCCCAATGGTTCTCTTTCTTTGCCCGTTGCTGCATAAAGTACCATATCCAATACGGCAAACTTTGAAGGAATCTCGTTTATTGATTCGTTAATGATACCGAATACATTCCATGATACCCCCACCGATAATAAAAACTCCAAAATGGCCCTTGCTCTCTTTTCAATTCGCTTAGGCAGTTCAGCTAACTTTTCATCCAATTTTGGTACTTGCTTAAATTTTGTATCGTAGTCATCTGCTGATACTAAATAAAACATTTCAGCAGTCTCCATCATTCTCACAAATTGCAAATGCCGACATGCGGAGCAACATTTGAACTGCTACACATAATATTGCTCTAACAAGTGTCTTGTGCTTTAATAGTAATTGAACAATTTTTTTATAGTCTAGTTTTTTTGACTTTAGCAGCTTTACTAGCTTGCTTTCACTGCCAATATGCTTATTTGCAAACAACTTTATGGAATGCACAATAGCATTGATCTGATCAACTGTCGCTGTCACAATGAGGTCTTTGTATTTCTTAGCACTGCATTTTATCAAGTTTTTTAGATACTCAAAATGCAGCATCAATACATCCATGTTTTACTTTGGAATAAATACACGGCCTCCTGGCTGTGGAATTAAGAAATCGCGAAATTTTAAATGACTAGGAGTCTTTGGATGAAGGTTAAGTACAAAATAGCCAAAGTCAACGTTCTCTGTACATTCGTTGTATGCATGTAATAACTGTCTCCATTTGTATGGGGCAATTTGACGAAGAAAGCAGTGAATCTGGCTTTGGTTTTGTGACTTGAGTAACACGATATGTGAAGAATTTAATGATAAACTCTTCAAATTTCTCGGAAAAAGCAACTGTGTTTGAAAGATTAACGACACTTTAAAATGATGTGTTTTGTTGAGAAAAAAATTGACAATGTATTTTTGCTTTTCATACAAACTATCAGCCAAAAAATCATCTGCAAAAACGCAAGCGTGGTCATGAGGTTCTTCTAATGCAGCCTCCAAAGCGTCAACGCTATTCACAAACTGAATTTGCGTATCTTGAGCTTTTAAAGTATCAAATTCCTCTTGATAAATATTGTAAAAATATATACACAAGTCGCACGGTTTACGGAACAATTTATTTCTGTTGAGGGCAAGCTGGATGCAGAGATATGTTTTCCCACTGCCAACCGAGCCGCACAAAAAAAGATTGGAGTATGGTTCCAGTCTGAAATTGAATGGTCCTTGATCCATAATAACGCGTGCTACATTGTCACGTGCTTTGAAAATATTGGGTCAAGCAAAAGAGCTAGTATGCCTACTCTATCATTAAATCGTATTTTATCAATTACAAAATATTCCCAGTACAGTCTTCTACACTCTAAGTCTTTAAGCGTACTTTTAAAGTAAAAAAATGTCGGAGGAGCAAAACTTACATGCTTTTTCCTGGAACGCATGTCACTGACAGAGCAGAGAAAGTGATCTCTTTGCCCTATATATGATTTATTTTGTTGAACGACCGTGTGGAAATGGGTAACAGAATCCATAGTACTCTTTGTTCATCCTCTGGTCAATGTACCGTTTCCCAAGATAATGCTTCTTATCTACACATTGTTTTAGTATCAAATTTGTAGAGTCAAAAAATTTAAACTGCTTTACTAACGCAAAATGGCCAAAATAGTTGTGTCGGCCTTGAAAATGACAATCATTTAACTGGATAAATATTTCAGAAAAAAATGTTTCAACTACATAGTTAAACTTTAACGGTTTCACTTTCACGAAAATGCGGACTAAAGCATCTGTATTTTTTTTAAACACCTTATAACAATCATTTCCATTAAGGCTTCTACGAACATTATCATCTGCTTTCATGCATTGATATAAAATGCCCAAATCATCATCAATCAATGTAAAGTAATGGAAAATGTACATGCAACACTTTTGAACCAATCTTCTATGTGAATTTATTCCTTTGCCGTACACATGACACAGTAATCTGTTTAGGTAGTTAAAACAACACTCGCTGCACTCTACGTGATATGATGGATATTCCCTATGGGGCAAGATGAGCCAACTTGGATTCTTTGAATATATAGCTCTCTTGAATTCGAATAGTGTTTGTCTTCTTCTTTTTCCAATTTGCTTTTCCAAAAATATGCGGTGCAATGTTACTTTTTGATGATGAAACTTTCTGGATCTGGTCATGCATCGATTAACACACTTAAACTTATACACACCATTATACAATAACATAATTGTAAAGTCACGCACTTAAAAAAAAGTGTCAGTACTACCAACAGTCACATATCGCTTTCCCAAAAAATGTCTATTGTCGGTGGCTTGTTTTAACGTCTTTTCAGTAGTGTTGTAAAATCTTTTACAATCTTTAATCCAGTTATGACCAAGCTGTCCTTGTTTTGAATAAAATAAGCAATAGTTTATTGGAGGAAAAATGTGCTCAAAAAAAGACTCTATGCAATACGCGAAATTGGGTGGCTTAATCTTTATGAGGATATCAGCTAATAAATTAGTTTGTATCTTGAAACATTGAAATATTTCATTTCCTTTATATACCCATTTAAGTACTTTGGCCTCAATTTTTTTAAGAGAAATTATGAAATCTGCCAAATTTCTAAAATCATCATCAAATTTTTTATAAATTTCAAAACAAGCAGAAGAGTTTTTAAAAATTATTTTTCTGTTGGATTTACTTTTAAACCCCTTTCCATACAAATGATACAATAAGCTTTCTAAATATGCATTTAAACAGCCACTACATAAAGAACTGTTGTATGTGTATTTTTTCCATTCTTTCTTAAAATACCAATGGTCAGTCCATAATGAATTTTTAAACCTAAGAGATTTTCTTTTAAAGTTTTTTCTGTTTTTATTATCATCATGGCCAAATAAAATGCATGAAAACCAACCAGTTCTACTCTGATCTTTGTATGTTCTTTCACGTGGGTATACGATAACTTTGTAAATGCCATCATCCAAAGGAATAAACCTACCCTTGTGTTTCATGTTAAGTTGAATAACCACGGGGTAACGTGGTATAAGCACCTGTGAATATACGATCAGACCCACATAATGTAGCAAACCGCCTACTCTTTTTCTCTATTGTGTATGTAGCTCCCTTTCTACTTATTTGTGTGTATTCTGAAATACCGTCATCCTTTCCGTGAAGTACATTTAAGAATCTTTCGTGTGTAAAACTAGCTTTCTTTATTCCCTTTATTAACTGCTTATTAGTGGGTGTACACAACTGACAATCAACCTTTTCATGGACTCTACATGGCTCTATATTGCATTCAAGAATGCTAAATTGTTTTTGCCTGAGAGAAACAATGCTCCTGATGCTACACGACTCAACCTTCAACAGTCCCGGGCAATTTTTACGTGATATATTTCTATAATTGGTAAAGGCAGGAATATTTGACAATTCCAAAATGTTGGAAAGTTTTTGTAAATCTGAATATAAATTTCCTTCTTCTGGTCTTCCTGTCAGCTTTAACACAAAAGCGTCAGTCTCTATCAATACACATGACAGCCTGTTTTTAAACACTGGCATAAAATGATTATAATACGCATCGTAAAGCATGTATTTAGATGCCTGAAGTACGTAAAATGGAATTAAAATGTTTTTTGCCATCAAGCTCTTTTTTCTCAAGTATGAAACGACAACCATTGAATCATTTATGCGTACAGCATTCGTAAAAGTGGGTTTGGCCAGTAATTTAATTGCCTGAGTTCTATTTAGGCAGACTGATACATTTTCATTTCTCCCCTTGCTCATCATCGTGCCTAAACTAAAGTTTCCGGCACATTTAATTATTCTAGAGTGTAACTTGCTTTCACAATCTGAAAATGCAATCGTACAGGCTTCATGAAATTTACTGAAAATGGGTTTTACCCGAAATGAAATTACATGTTTTATTTCAATCAATTCCATGCCTAGCCTAAGAAACAAAAGCAATAGTTGATGAGACAGCCAGACATTATGCTTATCATTTTGATCCAAAGCAACTCTAGAAAGCCCAACAATGTTGTCTCTGCTTGATGTCTCCCCATTAATTGCATATAATTTTTGCAAGCCTTTATTAATTATTACTTCTTTAGTGGGGCAGAGAGGAAAACTAGCCGTAAGAGGCTTTAATTTAGATGGGTAATGGAGGCTAACACATACAAAAAAATGTACATCATTGTTTTTATTCAAATCATCCAATGTAAACTGGCTTACTTCATTTTCAGAATAAAAATGATACTCCGACTCTGGCAATAACTGTCCAGAAAGATAATTGTACATTTTATTATAGTCTAAATAAATTGCTTCAACTTCGTCTTCAGGCTTGACATCCAAATTACCCAGTCGTACACTTTTACATAATACATATTTTTCTGCCGAGAGAGAAATCCCCCCAATAAGATTTTGATGCAAAACGTTGTAAATATGTTGGTCTGTCAAGTTTTGATATGTTGCTTTACTCACATAATGCATGATGGCATTACTGTAAGAGGGCAAGCTTACATCAAAGTAAGGATACAAACCAAAATATTTATATCCCATGTTTGCGTATGAATTCATTACACACGCAACCCCAAAAGTACTGCTTTTCAGGTGGTACATTCCATATTCATAAAGTGATGAACAACCCAGCTTTTTATACATCTTTTTTGCCTTTCTGTAAGCCCTCTTTTGCTCAAAACTTGTGTATGATACGTCAAAAAATTCGTTTTCATTTGGCATTGGTTTATTTAAGTCTGAAATGCAATGAACATGTGAGTGTGGAAAAGGTAAATAATTACTCAACAGACTGTAATGCTCTTGTTCCTCATTCTGTAACATTGCAAAGTCTTCGGACGATGAACTCTCCATTGCATTATGCAACGTATCCAATATATGGTTCTCTGCTCCGTAAAAACAATACTTGTTTCCCAAAATAATTCCAAGGAAAGAGTCAGAGTTGGTTTTTGGTATGATTCGTACATTTTTAATTGCGGTGTTTGAAATGTTTTCTAGTAAAAATTTACCACTCGTTTCCAAACCAAATGTAAACGACACCAACTGTCGGGGACAGTAGTGTCTAATATTGCATTGGTTGCATATATATTTGTGTGGAATGTTTTTATTGTGGTGATGATGATCGACACACGGTATGATATTCTTTGACTTGTCAAATGTCCGCTCGCATAATGGACATTTTGAAATATTGTTAATGTGTATTCTATCTTCATCAGTTATTACCAGTGGTAATTGATTTTTCGTAAGCCGATCCAAGTAGAAGGCGGCATTTGAAAGTAAGAAATCGTAGAAACGGTCAATGCTGTCTAAACCTATGTAAAAATTTCGAAAAAGAATATTGTTCTCTGAGCCAACGCCCAAAATGCCAAATCCAAGAATATTGAGATCGATTTTATTACTCGTGCTAGTACTATCGGAGCCATGCAAAAATTGAAAATAAAAAATACATTCAGGATTCAATGCCTTTTGATAATCTACAAACTTGTATCTTTCCTTTATGGGAAATTTACACTTTTGAGTTTGGCTACTCATGCAATCATTTATGTGCGTCTCTTCTCTATAATAGCTAGTACATCGAGTACAAAACCCAATGGACTTATGCTTTTTTACATTAAAAAATTTTGCCCTGTCAATTATGGCAGCAAAATGCAGTCGTTCTTTAATATTGACTCGTTCACTCTTTGGTAAATGAGTACGGAGTACGAGAAGCAGTGAAATTGATTGTAAATATTCTTTTCCTGCTGCACGCACAGTAATTATCCCATTTTGCTTTTTACTAAAGCGATGGACCGACACACCAATCCCATGATGTTTCTCAAATATACCCAATAAGCTTAAATCCCTACCAAAAGGCAGGTTGGAATAACGCATAGGATATTTTTCACAAAGCATCATCCCTGTGTTTTTGCTCTCCAGAAAGGTTCTTGCCCTTTTTCTTTCGTTTCCTCGCGTATCTTCGTATGTCGGCCCATGTGGTAAAGTGATTTCATTGTAATGTAAACACAAGAGGACAGACACTAGAAAACACTCTTGCTCTACATTACTATTAAGTACACCTCGCTTTCGCTTCAAAAATCCAAGGGGAATTTTGCCTTTGGCCTGTACTGGCGCATATTTCATTAATTGAATTTTAATTGATAATACCCGAAGTAAAATCAAACCAGACACTTCATTTGCCAATATGAAGCATAATGCTGCAATATAACGACTGCTGTCTGAAATGCTCTCATTTGAAAAATTTCTATGTGCTACTCGTAATGCGGGGGCGTTGTATGTCTTTACTACTTCTTTATTTGCCTTTGGATCCTCGAAGAGCATTTCCAAAAATATCTTCATACGAATACCAGAGTGTAATGCAATAAAAGAGTGAAGCAGGGAATTCAACTCTGTTCTAATTGAATTAATAGCGTCTTCTACGATTGCATAGTCTGTCGTAAAATTATACTTGTATACACTTACAACATCTTTGAATGAGGAACCAACGTGCTGGAAAATACTAGGGACTTGGTTAGCTGATGATGATGATGATGCTACCGGTTCTGCTCCGCTGTCGCCGCCGCCACCACCACCACCGACCACCACTGTTGGTTTTATGTTGCACCGATGATAAAGTTTGGAATAAAACCATTTATTACACTTTAAACAAATGTGTTTATCGAAAGAGTGTGTTTGTAAAACTTCAATATTCGAGCACTGAAATGCACAAGCAGGGATTCCACACTTGAACAGTTTAATTAACTTGCGATCCATTTTAAAAAAGAGTGTGGTTATTACAAAGTGCAAACAGAAACTAACAATCAAAATAAAAAAGCTGTATATACATATATTGCATTTTACATTGTTGCAGTTGGGGCATTTTGGTACAGTTTAAAATATGAACTCAATGGACGTTCACTGGTAATCATTACGTTTTTTAATTTTATACAGCGTGATAGCGCAGTATAAATTTGTGGGTCGAAATTACGACACTTGTCGAAACATACAACGACATGTTCATACGTAAATGATTGAGATTTATAAATGGTTTTTCCCAGGTTTGGTAACAATGGAAAAAATGAAACGACAAGTTTCCTTTTTAAATGAGTGCAAAACAATCTATCTTGCTGTACTGCTATTGGTACAACGAAATTTTCCAATGTTAAGCCAGTGTACCTTTTAAAACGTACACATATAAATTCAACTGTTTTATTATCTTTTTTGTTGTAGTAAATGTCTGTAACTACTCCATCACTTCCATTTACCAGATTTCTCGCTACAACCTTATTACGTGTAAGATACACGCTCAAACCTATCCCAATGTACAATGGCCGATACAAAGCCTCACATTCATGACAAGCATGTGAAAAATGCGGATCTATGCGACGAATGCACATGTCACTGTTGTATAGGTATGTGTATACAAACTCTGCACACTGTTTATTCGAATAGAAAAGGTGGATAATATCCTTGAAAAAGGATCGCTCCTCCTCTCCCAAATTTATATCTCGCCTTTCCTCAAGTTTTTCAATGTCGCAAGCTGTTGTTGTGCGAGAAAGAATACGAGAAAGGATACCCTGAAATTCCAAATCATCCTTTTGCCTTACAATGGTTGTTAGCTTGTATGTATATTCTGCGTTCTGATATAATGACAAACCAAACTTGGTCAGTGAGTCGAACGATGATTGGATGGGTGTATTTAACATGTAGCTTGCTACGGGCCGGAGCTGAAATTCATCTCCAATTAGGTAAAGGGAACACGGTAACCGTTCACTCTTATTTCCCTTTATATAGTTTATCCGTCGCACTAATAACCCGAGTTCATTTGCACCACACAAAAAACACTCATCCAGGATTATCGCTTGTGTATTGCGTATCCTTTCACGTGTTGAGCTAAAGACTGGCAAGCCAATCATATTCTCGTGCTTTACGTGTATAGTGTATATACCGACCAAACCATACACTGTATATGAACTGAAGTGAGATGCAGCACTACCGGTAAATGCAGTTGTGTAGTAAACAACATTGTGTTGATCTAACTGACTGCACAACGTAGATATTAACGTTGTCTTTCCGGATCCGGCAGGTCCGAGCAGGCGGAATACATGGAAAGACCCTTGTGCCGTTTTTTTGATGGATTCCTGTAACAGTGATGCACACTTGCTTTGATCTTTATTGAGAACACGTAAACAACTTATATGGTTATGTTTACGATACGCACTTGTCTTGCGTACAAACTCTAAAAATGTTTTGTAGTAGTCCAGTTCGCGAGGAAACTTTTTTCTTGCGGCTTCAAAATCGAATGTCTTGTCAATATCACGATCCCCGAGCTGTGCCATGTTGAAGCAGTCACAATCAAAAGTAAAGTGAGCAGAAAAAGCAGAAACTTTTATTACATTTTCTTCAAAGTATAAATGCACACTTGAAGTAATGTTTAGTTTTACTCGTGAGCTGTGAACGTAACAAACAAAAAAGCCACTCCCACAATAACCAGCTACACAAAGAGAAAGTTTTTAACAATGAAACGGTCAGAAGCCTCGGGGAATTTTTTGGATAAAAAGCACCGGCTATTTGAGTTTGAGAGCACTCGACCAGAAAATCTCGAAGTAGTTGATCAACCTCAAAACAGCTCCCACTTTTGGACAGATCCAAACGTACAGTGTTGTGCAAAGAGCTTACTGGTACGTCAGTACATCTCAGACAGCAATAGCACAGTTTATCTTCAGCGTCTCAACGCAAACGGAAGCAAAACAAACTTTAATTTCCCTTCTTCTCTCATTGAGCCTTTTTTGGAGCGACTTGAGACTTTATTTGAAAGAATAAAAGTAAACAGCAGCAACAAGCATCATCTTGAAGGCTTATCAGAAGTCGAAGACAGTTTTGACACTGAAAAGTTTTGGGACCATCCAGAAACTTTTAAAATCGGTCAACTGCTCGTCAGACCTTTTATCACAAAATTTGGACTGCAAATCAAATTATTTCAACAAATTGACGAAGCTTTTCATCGTGAGGTTGTAGACAAAAAGGGGAATACAAAAATATGGCAAGGACCGCAGACTGTTCTATCCCTTTCAGCAGCACGAGCGCTGAAGGAAGTGCTGGTATTTTACAACAAGAGCAATATCTCACAATCCCCGTAAGCAAGAGAGCTGAAAAATACGTGAATCGATTTTTCCTGACCACCTGCAATGCCCCAAGAAGTATTGCATCATTGATTGCAACTGCACATGAAGAAATAACAAAATGCGCTTCATGTCGCCAACCAATTTTTTACCAGAATCTCGAGCAAAACTTGCTCCGCAGTCAAGAAAAAGAATTGATTCTCTCTTCAAAATACGACGGTCTTGATGTCGAAACGTTGGACTACTGGAAGATCAGAGCCAGGGACAACAGAGAATTGCTTGATGATGCCCGGAATATAATCAAAGAACTACAACAAACAAAAGAAATTGTGACGTTGGAAAATTTGCAATTTTTTACCAATTTGCAAATCGCTGCAGTCTTGTTGGTCCAAAACTATTTTATGGACGTTGCTCAGTATGTCTGCCCTCAGTTTGCAAAAGTCTACTTGGAACATCAATTGTTTGCATTCAAGTCCCTGTCCATTGTTTCAGAAGAAACTGAAAAAATGATGAAAGAGCGACCAAAGGAATTCATCATCATTTGCTTGGAAAAGAAAACAAATCACATTAGAGAGTTTGTGAAGCAATACCATGATGTCAAGGCTGGCTGGGACATCAACGATGAAGGCTACAGCAAGTTTGACGAGCTGATGGAAGCAGTTACCAAAGAGTTTAATAAAATTGTCGATATATCATCCGTTGACGTAGATGAGGGGATCCCAGATATTGCATATGATGGCGGAGACGAAGGAGAACACAACAACAATAATTGCAGCCGTGTAGACAACAACCTTATCATTCCAAAGGACAACATCACTAAAGTTGGGGTGGAAGTTGACATTGAGAAGCAGTCCCTTGACCAAATCGACAGGTAAAAAATTGGTTGGTAAAAGTAATTTATTAGTATCAAGTCACCCCATATTCAATAGTCTGTAGTTTATAGTAAGTATAAAATATTCTGTAGTAGGAGCCTGTAGTATGATAATGTTGAAGGTTTCATTACCAAGCATTTGCAGTTACAGTTTTGGAGAGCATAGACTTTTGTATAAAAAATAATATTTATAAAAAAAGTAGATTTTAGCTGCATTTACCTACTAGATAGCATGCATTGTTCTTTTCTATAAAATGTAAAGAGAAATGTATGTGCATCACCCGCAAAAAGCACACAAAAAATATACACACACGCACCATGCACACAAAATTGAAGAGAAAATAGTAGTCATGGTTGAGCATGAATTCATTTTCATGGTTAAGAATGAACGTTCTCAAATAAAATATATAGTATGCTGACACGCTTAAATGCGAAGAGCATCACAAGTTTTTAAACGAGTAGTAAATCTGTAGTTTTTGGGGTGACTTGATAAACTATGTAGTAAACTGTAATGTAACGTTTAAGTATTTTGTATGAAACATTGTAACCTTAAAATGTTGAAATGTTTGTGTGAAAATTTAAAAAAGCTTGTTAATACAAATTGTCAAATGTAGTTTTTTCGTTGAAAATTGTAAGGCTTCAAGATGTCATAATCTAGAGCTAGTTAATAGTTTCATAATTTGTACTTTTTAAAAAAAATGTTTATTTGCAAAAAGGCACATATTATGGCACATTGTTTTATAAAAATGAAAAAAAAATTGGCACAAGTTGCATCATTGTCTTGTAAATAAAATTATAAAAACCAAAAACAAACACAATTATTTTCATAAACATAAATCATCATCATTGCATAAAATACAAATATTGTTAGCATGGCATACATGGATTGTCAAACTTTACATAGTAATACAGATTGTCATTATTATCATCATTATTGCATTGATTTATTTATTGCGAGCAACAAAAAGTTTAGCGACAGTGCACATTTTATCTTTGAACAAGCTGGGGTTCTTGTCCAACTCGTTCATAATTTTTTCTTGAAGAGTTGGAGCACGATGCGCCATGCGAACTGTAAGAAGAGTTTCAGATATCAATTGTGGCTCCCTGGCAACCACCACATTTCCCACTTTCAACCTTTTAAGTTCCTTGTTGCGGCGGTAGACTGTAGGATGCTTTCCCCGCACATGCTGGTCTTTTGCATACTTTGTGCGGTAGTGGGTAAGGCACCGTGTGGACTGGTGACCTTCCTTAACCTCACGACAGTCATTTACATCAGCATGTTTCGCCTTAACATGCCGTTCAAGCTCGTATTTTCCAGTATACCCCCTATTAAATAAATTTAAAAAATCATTAACTTCATTCAAAGATCAATTCAATGTTTCGGTAATAGTATAATTTATAAAGTTTACACACTTGTCACATTGCTCACAGATGAACGTTCGTCGTTGAGACAAGTCAAGATGCCGGTAAGAATGCATTCGCATCTTGGAAAAGGTTGAAAATCTCATTGGACAAATTGGACATTTGAACAGTCCATTTGTATTGCAATGCATGTTTTGCACATGTCTGAGTGCATTTTGTTTGAATGTAAATGAATTTGTTTCCTTTACATCCCTCTCCAGTTGGACACAGATGAGACAGCAAAAGTGTCTTGTCATGTTGTTACGACCGATGAAGCGCTCATACAGCCCAACACGTGTCTGGCTGCCTTGCGGAATGCTGACCGTAGTGGGAAGTGTAACCACATTGAGAAGTACTTCCTCTGTACGGTCTCGCATTGTGTTACAGTTTGGCTTCTTACAAGTACGGCATTCCTGTTTCAAAAAGAAAACAAACATAAAAATTAATTAAATACAAATGTAAAAGATTGTTAGCATTGCAAGCTAAATAAAGTGCAATTTACATTTGCCCAAAACGTAAAATTCCTCGCATATTCATAAAATATTTCGGTTCCCTTTGTGATGCTTTCCGTCGCCACCAGCACCACCCTGGGATAGCAGGAGCTATCATAAAATCGTTGTAGTTCTGCATTGCAATTTTGGTTGCAAGCTGCGTTGGTTCTTGTTGCTATCAAAAAATTAAATTAAAATTACATTAAAAAAGGGTACAATGAATGAATGGCTCTTTTGTATTGACTTTACATTTTTTACGTTACCTGCACTTCCTATGGCATATCCATCGACAAAAAGCGTGTCGCTCTCATCCAAAGCGACAAAATATCTGTGCCTGGTATTACCGGGCTGTGGTCCATTCGGGTACCGTGCTCTCTGCACAACAGTTCCCGTGTACTCGGACAGGATCTCTCCTGCCCGAACATTTCTTTTTGCAACTGTACCGAATCCCACTTCATTTGACGAGCTGGGAACTATCTGAATTAGTTCTGGGACGATGGACCGGAAGGGTTTATTTTTGCACCTCCTTCTCGTGCAGGATGCTGGGCACTCCAGTTGCCGTTTCCGATAGACGCAGTTGTCCAGACAATCCCCAGTTGGTGGGCACCTGTGATTT
>JAQFXM010001887.1:0-28358 GCA_034693345.1 Entomobrya multifasciata
CCGTAACCGAAACCGATTTTAAAACCGACGAAACCGCGGTTATTAACCGACGTAACCGAAACCGTGAAGCCCTAGTTGATAAGGTCGGTCGATCATACTAAATTGACTGAATAAAAAAATCAGGATTTTTTTCTTCTTTCACACAAAGCATACTTTTATTACTCGTGATTCTCAATTTGCCAAAAAAGATTTTTCATCGATTTTGTCATATTTCAAGTATTTTTGTACCTATTTACAAACAAGTGTGTTTGCAAGTGCCATTTTTGAAGAAAACAGTTATGTAAAGTGGATTGTTGGTGATGGTGATGGCTAAACTCAATTCAAAATCTAACCAAAGGCAATTTCTCAGAAAAAACATATTGTGTCTTCATCTTTACATTGTCTGTGTTTGTGTGAATACAATAATCATGATCATGATTATGAAGATGAGGATGACGACAAGGATGGTGAATTTAATTTTGCACATTTGTTTGATTTGTGGGTAAACACGTGCTGATTATGTATTTGAACATAATAACTATGTTAGATGAGGAATTATTCATAATATGAAAATTATAATAGAACATGGCAATCGTTATGTGAGAGCGAAACATGTTTTAAAGCCTGTTGGCATGCATAATATAAGGAAGGACAACATCAGTTCAGTTCAGTATCGGTTTGATTTCAATATTTCAAGATATTTTCCTTCCCCATTTTATCATCTCCTCCTTTGCTGCAAGGTGTACTCGATAAATATCTGGCGTGGCTCAATATGAAATTATGTTTTTGCCAACAGCCACACCAGAACAAAAGACATTTTACCGGCAAACTCACAGCTTGATGCTTGATCATATAAAAAAACTAGATTATTATGTTATTGCCACAATGTAACATTAAAAAATAACAAGAGTACTTACATATTTCAAGTATGTTCAATTTTTTTCACGGATGTGCCTTCTTCACCGACTTCAGAAAAAATATTTATAACGCGAAAGATTTATATCTAGCTACTTTGCTCCGAAAAAAAATAACCAACAAAAATTTGTAATGCAACAGTACTCAACATATTTTATGTGTATCCTGTACCAGTGCTCTACTGAGAAAGGTATTCCCCGCTTGAGGGTAATTTGTATTATGATAATTTTATTATAAAATGGCAATTGAAAATTGTGTTGCGCAATAAAGGAATAATAACGCGTAGGTAGGTGACTCGGTATTTTAACAAGAATGTTGGTCGTTGTTCATAGTTCATAGCGGTAGCATATGTAATAAAAATGGATACTAGACATGTAAGCATTTTATGTAGATTGTTGATCATGATCAGTTTTCACAGTCGGTTGAGCTTTACCGGAGGTACACATAATATGTTTTTTATTGAAATTCAAAGAATTCTGTGGTAGATAAGATCATAATATTCAAATCCGATGTATATTCGGATCATCCTTTTTTATGTCTATTTTAAATGCAAACCTGCAAAAATATATGTTACACAAACATTCACAACAATTTATTCTGATGACGATACCATAACAGAAAAATCCAACGAGGAAAAAATGTTCTAGAAGGAAAATGTTGCAAAAATTTAATTTTTAAAATATACATCTAAAGGGTTTTGTCGGAGAAAGCAATAATATGTTTTGCCATTTTCAAGTGCACACTTTTGGATAATAGCTTTGAACAAATATATTTTCTTCTTCTTGATGGTGGCGAAGAGGATTCTCCAAAATGTCTGGCAAGCCCCTAAAATAGCATCTCATCTCTTTAGTGTCAGTCGTGTCTTGTAAAAAAAGTGTGACTATGACTGCTACCACAATGATAGCATACCACGTTTCTTTTTCTTTCTATTGTCAACAGTGGACATATTGTGTAAAGTAAACTGTCATATGCATAAGTAGTATGGAAAGCTTTCAAATATTTTATGTATGAAATGACACAGTGTGACAGTCTACTGGAAAAAAATCTGATCTTGATCTGATTTCTTTCGCATTTTACTGACTGGTAATGTATATGCATTGTGTTTGCAGACTACAACTAATATACCAACTATACATACCTATATAGACCTCATAAAGATTTCATGGTTTGTACAAAAACTGTAAAAGAATCCTTTTTACGTATTCCACTTTTCCTAGCTGCTGATCCATGATGTTCTCTATCTGATTTTGTTTGAGTAAATCGTACAGAGAGGTGGATATGGATTTCTAGGAATGTTTTGTAGCTTCTATTATTTTCTCAAGGATCTTTGTTGGTCTCCAAGAAAATGCCTTTTTTCCTTACTGCTTATCATATCTCATCTCTCCTTCTGGCTTGAAAGTGTGTATATGGCATTATTTCCTCTTTTTCTCTCCACTGCTACACTTGTTCAAAAAGGGATAAAAGACCATTTGAAAAAAGAAATTCTCAGATAGGACGCAGAACTAAAGGAATTTCTGCTGCTTACACAAAACCTGGGCTGAAACTGCAATTGTAAATCCAGTTACCTATACACTGTATGCATGCATGTTTTCCTTCTCAAAGGGGTTATGGAATTTTCTTGGGAATGCAAAAACGAGAAAAAAATCTTTTTAGTGTAGAATTGGATACAGCTTATCAGTAAACTCAAAAAAGGTTTTTACAACTTTACGTTCAAGGAAGAACAAAGAAGAATAAAATACAATGTACAAGCACGGATATAGTAAAGTAAGCAACATGAAACATTTAAGTATAATGCATTGAACATTGGGGAATTGTCCTCTTCCTGCAACTCACTTCAAGTCCACCACCACCACTATCATCACTGAACCATAATGATGATAGTGATGATGTTACATATTTTTTAAGGGTTTTCTTACGTAATACATTGTGAGCGATGCGAAAGCAATTTTTAAGGTTTCACTTCTTCTCTTTTACTGTGAACTGAACTATATTCCTTGTTATCTACCCTTTTCTGTAGTTGTCTTTGATGTTTTTTGTCTTCTGTTGTTGTATGCTCAGTATAAAAAGACATTGTTTCTAATACGTTCGTAACACTCTTTGTCAGTGAGACTGAAAGAGAAATAAAAGTTTTTAAAAATGTTTCTTAATACTCTTTATTTTTTTAAAAGAAAACTACTTAAGAAGAATACATATAAATGAAATGTAAAGATGAAATGAGAAACCTGTTATTTTTACCCGCTTTATCATATTCTCCGCTGAAGTAAATGTCCTTTGGGACAAGTCGAATGAGAAATAGAAAAGTTGGAGCAAATGTAATATCATGTAATATGTAGTCAGTCAGCATGATGATGATGATGACGAGGCGATGAGATAAAAGGAAGCTTTAGAAGAAAAATATTTGTGTAGGTTGCTAAAAAGACAAGAGAATTAGGGAAGAAATTAATGCAAAAAAATGCTGAAACGCAAAAAATAAAATGTGGGCGTATTTTGCAAAACCCCAAAATACTAAACCACAATACTATAAAACAAAAATATGCCCACTTTTGAAATAAAGAAATGTGCAAAAAATGTTTTAACAAATATGTGCAACAGTACAAATGAAGTATTTACTGGTATCTTCAAAACAACTTGAATGAGAGCATGAGTTTGTGTATACAAACATGGAATAAAACTGTTATACTTTAAACAAGTGCCGAGGGAATAAGAAAAGGTGCGGTAGCATCATAAAATCCGCTTAACTTGGTTATTTTTTATTTAACCCTTTTCTATTATTAAAGATTGAAAGCTAAATATGTACATTGTATACATATTTTAATGATGTATTTTCTCACGCAAAATCCAGCCACCTATTCCTGATAACTTTTTTTCAAAACCGAATAATGTGCATAAAATTTAAGATCTTGGTTACAATGACGTATAAATTAGATCTACCAAGGAGGAGTCCAAAATTACTTTCTTTTCTGACTGTTTGTTTTCAATCAATGGTATTAGTTTTAACAAGTACGCCTTAGGAAAAATTTCACTTAACAATTCATCATTTTTTATGACTTCTTCGCAACTCTGTATGAATTGTACTTTATCTTCGTTATAATATTTCGCCTACAAGTAAGTTAAAACATTTAATGGTGTCGAACTTACAAAAACCCTTATTTTTACAATGAAGATGGCCGAACCTTTCCTACGAATGCCATTACCTTACACAACATTAATGTACAATTAATGACAATGCTCTTCTAGAATATTTTAAAACAATATTATACGTGAATGATTACTACATCGATTATGTAACATGCTCATGTTCTTCAGAGATAGTATGCAACATGTACGACTATCTGATTCGCTTCCTTTTCGGATCGATTTTCTCGTAAAAAAGAGATAAAGGACTGAAAGTTGAAAGTCATCCTACCAAATATAAGTTATTACCATAAAATACTTACCAATTTCTTGTTACATTGTTATGATACTCTTGCGTTGGCCTTTATAAAAGCCTTGTTGAATTCCATAACTAAATCAAATTTATTCTACGCAGTTTAATAACAGAGTATGATGTATGAGAGATCAGAGACTTTTGATGTTTATTTTACGGCGGGGGTGTAAAATTGTTTGCACAAAAAATCATTCTTATATAAATTGACTAGAGAAAACAAGATAGACGTAAAAGGAATGCGGCCCTCCATAATTCGTAAAAGAAAATGTAAGAATTTCAAATAATCTACTCTTTATGAAATTGGATGCGCCTATAATAATTTCATATTCAAACTTCAGACATGGTTTGTTTGATGTCAAATGTCAACATGAGTGGTACTAAAAACTGCACCGAAAAGATACCAGAGATATCATTTTAAGAAAGAAGACAAGCAACAAAAAGTGGCTTAAACTTAAACGTTAAGTCAAGTGCGTGGGAGGATCCACAATATCAAATATCAGCACGTCACATGTTGAATTTTTTTCTTCGTAGTAAAAGTCAAGTTATCTAATAACTGTAATGACCCATTAAATTATATGGAGTAAACTTTTTTCATTACTAAAATGCGTTTTGAAATATTATTTCAAATCATCTTTGAGTATTTTCGTAATTACGTCACAAGACTCATAAAAGTTCATTTTCACGATAAATGCTAAAAGTTTATAGTGCAAATTTAATGGAGCATTATTCAATTACAAATTATGTATTACGCATTTATAGTTCGGTAGCATTTAAAATGTTTTCTTCATTGATGACCTATTTTTGGATGTAGCATGTTAAGCGACACCGCAGAACCATGAGCTTAAACTACAGGCAGTTAAGGCGGCAGAAGGAAAACATCTTTTACGTCTATCAAAGAGAGATTGATGAGGTGTGACAAAGCTTTTACTGGAGCTACTTTATGCCGCTTTTCAGTCCAAATCAAAACGACATGACGAAAAGCCAAAAGATATACTTCGTGATAGCTGTACCGTAACCATTAAAACGTGAGGATATGTTCCCAGAACTCCTCAAATAACATCTTCATCATCTTCTTGCCATCTTGAAAAGCGTAAAAAATTTAAAAACATACTTACATATACACAAATAGATCTGTATTTCTATATTCTTTTCATCTTCTTGTCATCATTATGATCATCAAGTTTTTTGTATGTTCTTTTGTGCTCACTCCCAAAAAGGAAGAGGAAGAAGGGGAAGCGTGTAGTAATGGATTTAAAGCATTAACTTCTTTCATGTTATGTAACTGTCCTCTATCATTATTGTCGTTGTCGTTAGCTTTATATTTTTTGGTGTGACGCACAAAAGCAATATTCTTAGTAAAGCTATTCCATTCAAGTATGTATAAATGTTCAAGGGTGCAAGGCAAGGGAAGGATGTTAAAAGTGTAGTCAGTAGTCACACTTGACGAGTTACTACCAAAAAGAGAGTCTATATATGAATGTTATGTAATTTGTTATAGACTTTGTGTCACAATCTGAGTTTTTGTTTCAGACAGGTTGAGTTGAGAAGAGATAAATCCAGTATACCTCTCTTCTGTTCGAGTCAGCATTACTTTTTTTAATGCGCCAGAAAACAAGAACAATGGCATTGGTATCGAAGTAATAATATAGCGAGTGAAATTGCGTTGTTTGATGTTTCAATGAGAATTCGTAGCCTTAAGTGGAGACACAAAAGATGTTCGTATGAAATGAACATTCGGTTCGGTAATATCGTTTGCTTGTACTTGTAAATTGTGCACATCATTTCATGCATGAAACGGAAAAATCCTATAGAATGGATAATGGAATACTATATTCACACAATGTTTCGAGTAGTCTTGCAGGTAATCAGCGTAAATTTGTCATGAGGCTTATATGAGAGTATGTACAATACAGAATAAAACAAACGACAAACAACGGGGCTGTATGGTGAAGTGAATGTTGTAATATTTTCAACTTCCATTATCTTATCAGAGATGCGCATAATCACATGAGGAAATTCAAAATTAGAAATAATCCCCATGCAAATTGTTTGCTCCCATTAAAAACAACACCCGAGACTCCACTTTGTTCAATTCAAGTTCTCAGCTTAATGTCCAACCACAATGATAAAAAATATGATAACGTGCGGAAATGTTTGCCCCTTTTGGAATTAAGCCCCTTTTCCCACAAACACAACAAACAATGTTATATTCAGAAACTCACTTTTCCCAAGAATATCCTGTTTTATTTATTTCTCCAATTTGAACATTGTCAAAATTTATTGCCAAACTTACTCAACATGTATATAGGACAAAGTGCCTGGCACGAGACACAAAGATACTTACCATTCACATTAGCACGTTTCCCTATCTCCCATTTAAGTTCTCAGCCTCCGGTCATTATCATCAATAGCGGAATAATGGAATCATAGAGAGATAACATCAATAATACTTAGCATTGCAGTGCAGATGGTGGTGATGGTGCATAAAGACATATACATTCAGACCAAAAGCACCAATATATGCCAGGAAATCCCTCAACCATGTAGACTTACAATTTCATCGAAGGGATCCAGAATAGTTTTATAACTAGAAATTGTCTTTCCTAAAAACACAGTCATATGACTACTCCCTTAAGTATCTCAACCGTCTATGGTCTATATAGTTGGTGAAAGTGATGATAATGATAATCGCTTTGTGGTTTTCCATTAGTGCTTTACACACTTTATATTATATGGACCCAACTATTGTTATTACTAATATAGATGTCATCAGCAAGCACATCATCATATTACCCTTGGCTGTAATGTAATATGATATGATGATGTGATATGCTATAATCAAATATACTTTGGTCCTTGTTCTTATAACAATGTTTCTGAGTGAGTACAGCCAAGCCAAACTTTTTCATGTAATGCACATACAAGTTATTGAACTTTCTCCTTCCCTTATCCTCTTTACTTTCACTCTCTCTCCTGTTTTTCAGCCAGAGTTTCAAGGAGTGTCTATTTGGCTTATTGTGTGAGAGCTTTTTTATACATTTCCCATCCCATCCTCGCCTCGTTTCTATTTATGTTCGGCCAACTGAATATAATATTTGCAGTAATGCACTTACATTTTCTTGCCTGAGAGATATCAAATCAATTGCCAAAAACTTTTTCCCACTTTCTCTTTCTTCCTGTCTGTCTTCTTTGATTCATCATTCGCATTCCTTTTATACCAAAATGACGACAGAGAAGAGAAAAAAAGGAGAAACTTTAAAAAAGCTGACAGACAGTCACATTCCTTTTTTTTCTTGAGCATCCTTTTTGTTCCCAGTGTAATAATGAAAGTGTAGAAAAGGCTTATCTTTTTTAATTTTTTCACTCGAAGCAAAAAATAGATGGCATAACTTTGTGAACAATAAGGGAAATGTGGAGCAGGTCAGCGCAACGATTTGGCAACAGATGTGAAGTGTGTTGAAAAAAGCCATTCATTTCAAAGAGAAGAGGAGTCGTAAATAACTTGGTTCTGTTTAATCTTTATGGATGTTTGTATACTCCAAGAAACTTTAACCATTTTCTCCAAGAAAACATGAAGGGAGAAAACTTAAGCGGAGTTTCGTGTATTGCGGTAATGTTTGAGCAAGGAACCACCGCTCGCGACAGCGAAATTGCATAGTAGCAGCAGCAGCCTTGTACAGAGGCCACACACACATATATTATTAAATATAAAGATGATAAGGAGAAAGTTGAGGTATTTTTAGTGGAGAGGTAGGTACCAGCACCAGCAAACTCTATTGTTTTTTTTTGCCTCCCATCTCTCGAGGGGGTTATTAGTTTGCCATTAAACATCCGCTTGGAGGCCAAAAATTCAGAGCAAAATTCACACAGAAAACAAGCAAGCAAGCTGTTCGCTTCACTTGACGAAATCTTCGTTTCCTCCTTTTTCTTCCTGCTTGTAGAACTTTCATCAGAATTCTTGTTGTGGTGAGCGGTAAAGCGTAGAAAAAATAACAAAACGTGCTACTGACACGGTATCCATCACCAAACTTGGTTGCCAGTTGCCAGTGGGCAAAATAAATTGCACAATACAGAAAGGAGTTACTCCTTTTCTCCACGCAATACAAAGGAAAAGTAATCAATACTGACGTTTGTAAGGCTTCGTTCAAATTCAATCATACCATATCATATTTGATTACATAGTAAATATTTTTCTGGAATGTTCTGTTTTGCGTTTTCATCTGATGGTGGTGGTTGCCATTTTCCCACAAGAAAGTTGTCACATGGCACAAGTATGCTCACAGATCAGAAAATGAGCTTTTACAAATGGGATCAAATACATTATGTAATTTTTCGGCTGGAAATGACGGGTGCGTGCGGTATCATGGTGGTGTAATTGTGACATAACCGTCATAACTATAACCATTAAAATGGAATATTTTTAGAATCTTTAAGTTCCTGTAGTCAGGAAAATAATAGGTTTGCTCCATGGGTGAAAGTCATGGCTTTGTCTCAAAAGAAAGGTAATGGCGCTAATAATCATAATGATATAAGCATATTATATTCATTCACTTATGTACACCACTTATAGCATGATAAATTATATTGGGATTTCTAGCGTGTTATATCAACCATTATTATTGTGCCATTATATTTTTCCTTGTCACTTTGCCTATCCAACTGTTGTTCTGTCGTCCGTTTGGTGAACAGTCCCATTGGTAATATGATATACTTTTATATGTATCTATGTAGTTTAGCGAACTTCTACCGGACTGACCCTGAACCAGACAGCATTGGTCATTGAAACAGAAGAAGTGAAACACCCATAATGATTGCGTCCATTTATTGTCGTTCTGGTGGCCTAGCTCTTCTGGTCACTTGGTCGACTTTATTGAGTTTATTTTGTTTTCACGGTAGATTAAACGGTTGACAAACGACAACTGTGGAAACTCTGTTTCTATTTCGTCATGCGTTCGTACCACGTCAGAATAACAAAATACGCAACTGCTACCCGCTATTTTCTAGAATCCAATGCAAAGTCACAATTTAACTAATGATTTATATTGAAATCCACTTCTAATAGAGCATATATCCACGTGTACACCGCAAATCCATAAAATTGGTATAGGAAATCCATAAAATATATTGCCTTTGGCAAAGTTACATGCAATCATAATAGTACGTACATGTTTGTATGTAGAATTTAACCCGAAAAAAAGTTGCCACGAGCAAGGTTTCACTTGACTTGACCAGCCAAAAAAATTGACTGCTTAATTGATCTTGCCTCGATACAAAATGAAAAACGAGAAACTCTTTCGCTAGCAGAATAACCGCTTTGCTTGCTTTCTTTTGGCAGGAGATTACCATGAATGGTTATTTGCACACTTCCTTTTTTCTATAGCTGGCAGCTTTCTATTTTATTCTCCGTTAAATATATTCTATTTCCTTGCCTTTTGTAAAAGCAAGGCAATATTTTTGTTCAAGTGTATCATAATATTTATCTATTTACTTAACGCATACAATGTTGAGACTAATGTAAATTCTTTCTGTCTATTTATAGGTCAAACGTCTTGGTGTGAAAAAAGAGGAACGATCAGCCATAATAATCCAGAGGGACTAAAATAGACAAGAATATTGATTCTTTGCCGATGCAATATCCAGCAGGAAGTTTTTGCTAACCTGCAAATAACGTCATCAACCTAGCTATCTGATAGTGAATGTGTTTGTGTTTACTGATATATAACAGAGAATGCATGCTATTAAATAAGTAGCATGTGTTATTTTTAGATTACACTGTCAGGAATTCAATATCCTTTTATACATGAAAAAGGATTTAAGTTGACTAATCCCGAGAAATTTTAATGATTGAAATAATTTACATTTCCCTACCCACTACAAATAACAAGTGGAAACTACTCTAGAATTTTTCGGACTATTCGACAATTCTAGATAAAACTTTTTTTTTGGAAGTTTGAGCAACCCAAGGACAGTTTTCGTGATCACTTGAACCATCCCCTTCAAATATTTTTGTCTCCCTTTTCTGTTCAAATATTTTTCAACTGTTGACAAACCCACAACCTAAATTCAGAGGAAATCTGATTGCACAAAATTTCCTCTCAGTAATAACAGTACTCAAACAAAAATCTAGACCATTCTATTATCCTTATTGCTTCATTATTACTGCTCTTTTAAAGCCAACCAACTTTTCCAGGATAAACAGAAAAAATCAGAAAGCGAGAAATAAGTAAACAAGAGAAAATCAGTGTAATCAAATGACTGGGAAAAGTAGCAGTGTATACAATTCAAGCTCCTTTTAAAAATCACGTGGAAAAAAAATCGAAAAGAAAAGTGTTTGTTTAAGTAAGCAAAAAAATATATTGCAAGCAAATTGGCTGTTTTTCCTCTTGACATCCAACTATACACCTGCCTTTTGGGCACGTACAAAACAAGCTGTGTGTGTATGTGAAAGACACACTTTGTGAGCAGATGTGTGTAATTTAAGTGAAAGGAGGAAAGGGGAACAACGTGACGTGTACATTTTTCGTACATGTCTAACAGAAGATTGTAGCTGACTTGTTTAAAATTCTGTAAACATAGTTTACTTAAAGAAATACAAGGGGAGAAAAATTCAAGTACTTTTTTATTTACTTGGTTCGTTGCTTGTATTAGTTATACGGTCCAATAACTTGGGGCATTGTGAAAAAACACATAAATCAAATGAAGAACTTTTCCTGGAAATGAAAATATGTTATCATCATGAGAAAAAAAATTAAAAAGTCCAAAAAAATGCTAGCATAAACTATTTCGATATTATCTAAAGAAAACCTTTTGTTCTTTTTTTGTAAGTTTGGCCATTTTTAATACCTTAAAAAACAAAGAAATCAGACAACGTCTTCCCAACAAACAAGAAAAATGACGTCATTTATCATCCTACCCGAAGAACAGAATGATTACAAGGTAGTAGTAAAAGAAAGGAAAGGAAATCAGCAAGTTATTACCCGAATCTCCTTCCCAAAGGAATTCATCCTTCAACAAAAAGAGTAGACACAACTCTTCTACCTTTTTCTTTTAAGATAGGTGGGTGGGTGGTGGTCTATGCATACAAATATCCAATTTTAATAAAAATATATTATACGTAGGCATATTTCCATTAAAAATATGAAATTCATATTTTCAATTTGTTTTCAAACAAACAAGGTGGTCATATGCAATATCTGAGAAATTTGCAAAGTCAAGTAAGTCCAAGTCTATGGATTAGAAGCCATAGAGAGCCAAATAAACAAAGAGATTTTAACGATAGTAAAAATACTAGTAGTATCAACATTAGTGTTATTAGCAGCTCCAGTAACACTGCTACAAGCTTTTCTACTCCAGTAACTACAAATTCATCATATTCGTCCCAACACAATAATAAAAAGGATAATCATCATCGTCATCATCATCACGGAGACATTATCTCAGTTTCTGCTTCTTCAGGTCGCAGAAAACTTTCTAATACAGAGATTAGAAGCCTTAGTGCTTTTCACAACAGTAACAGTAGCCGTCATAATCATAATCGAGTTTCCAGTTTTAAGCCGTCTTCCAATTTTAACAACAGCAGCAGAAGAAACTCAACTTATACGTCGTCGTCACCCCCACCGCCATCATCGTCAACAGGATCAGGATCCCAATTCGAGCCTGTAATTTTGTCCCTGACTCCACTGAAATCTGTGAAAAGAGAGTATTTGCGGAGGAATAGTAGTATAAGCAGTAGTGGAAGTGGAATTACAAGTCTTTTCCATTCAGCCAATGCTGCCGCACTGTTGCTACCACCAAACTCCACGAGCACCGACATTGTCGACCTTTCATCACATTTCCACAATGAACCTAGGGACAACGACAAAGACAGAGATGAATGTTTAAAAGATATCAACAAAAGAAAAAGAATTACACAAAATCTCGAGAGAACAAGGAACAGTTACGACGAGGAAAATATCACATTTTCCATTTCACAGGCAGATCACGAAAAGCAAAGTTCAGTGCTGTTGTTAGTGGATGATCCACTGCTCCACATTTTGGGACGAAAAGAAAGTCTAAAAATTGTTCAAGCGAGCAGAAAAGACGACAATCTAGTATTATTACCTGAGTACAATGATGAGAGAGGAAAGAAAATTGAAAAAATAAGAAGAAGTAGCTTTGTTGAGAATGATGACAACATTACTCCGTTTGTTGTTCATGATACCACTTTACTATCACCCGAGACAAATGAGACAACAAGTAAAACAGGTAATAGCAGCACCAGTAACAACAAGTACATTAACAATAATGACATTTTCGTTGTAGCAAGCGGCACAACAGCACATCATCAAAAGCTTTCATCTTTCACAGAGATTGACAGAAATATAAGTACTGCTAACAGGATAAGTACAAGTACACCTACGACAAAAAACAGTCATCATCATCAGCATCATCTTCTTCTCCATAATCAACAAAGGAAAGGAAGTCTTATTCAAGCAAGTGTACATTCAACCACTGATGCTAGGCAGATTCATAGTTGTCGGGAAAGTGAAAGAATTCGTAGACCAAGTCATAGTTTTTTAAACGAGGAAAAAACATCACAAACATTTGCACTACCACCACCAACATCACAACTACATCCACCAGCAGATCCAGATTCCCCAGCTTTTCCAGCACAACAAGAAGCTATTCCAGAGAAAGCTACTGGAACTAGCCAAGATCAGAGTTCCCCCAGTTGCTCCAGTCGTATCTCGACTTTCACCAGAGACAGTTCCCGTCGTTTCAGCACGACCAGCACCACAAGCACTTTATATAGTGAAAGCGACTCTTCTGTCAGTAGTGTATCTGATTTGGCTAGTGTTATTCTCGTTGCCCCTAATCAGGATAAACAGGAAAAGGACAACAGTGCACCTGTTGTTGTGTCACCTACATTATCCACACTTTCAACAAACTCTTCATCCACTGCTCTTCCATGTGATAGTGTTTCCAGTGGTGGTCTTTTCTACGTTGAAGGACTCAGCTGCAGTCACAAAGTAAACCAGAGAAAGAAAAGTGGCACACATTACTATAAAAATAATAGCAGTTCAGCGGACAATGTTATAAATAGTGAAAAAGGTGAAATTAAAAGAAAGCGTTCTATTATTCAATACTTACTTTGTACACCACCCGGATTTAATCTATTCGGTAGTCCGAAAAAACTCTTGTCTGCTATTTTTCGTCGGCGTAAGAGAACTAAACTTGTAAAAAGACGTCAGTTGAATAGTAATAGAAAACGAATTGTTTGTTTATCCTTTTCACCTTCGTATTCTTCCCCTTCTTCACCAGGTAGTGGGAATAGTAAACCAATCAATAGTAAAAATCTTGTGAGGTCTAGAAAGCGTGCTGCGAAGAGACAAAGAGAACTAGAAAAACTTCAAAACACTCCGAGTCGCGGTCCAAACAAGGGCGAGCTCAGACTTTGGGCCACCATGGATCACGAAGATTTAATCAGAGAGCTTCCTACAATTGAGAAGCTTAGCAATCAGGAGCGTCTTCGACTTGCACATAAACGGCGAATGCTACAGTTGAAAAAATTTCAACAATATGAGAAGGACCTGAATAGCAACTCGAAAAAGCACAGAGGAGAAAGCGACCTAGTCAGAAGAAACTTGCCAACAGCAAAGCATAATAATAACCATCATCATGGCAAGGGTCGGAAAGGGTCAAGGAGGATCCGGTTTAGAGAAAGTATTATGCTTTTGGAAGCAGCTGGACGTAATGACGTTGAAGAAGGTGAGTTGAGTTGAGTAACACTTTAAAATTCCATTTCTTATGCATGTAAATATTTCTAAACGACAAATTCATGTAAAACGTAAAAGCATAGAAAGAGATTTTCTTTCAATATTACTTTTTTTCCAAGGAACACACTCTGGTGTATGAAAAGGTTAAATGGTTTACATTACTTTTTCCTTTTATCGTTGAATGAACGCGCTTTTTCAATTTATCGCTTTTCTTCCTTCTTGCTTACATACCTATTTTTTTAAAGATCTTTTCTTGAGTTGCAAAAAGCGATTCAAATCTCTAGCATGGTCTCTACCTTTGTTCTTTGATGCCTTTAAAGTCTTTCATCCTTGTTTGACGCGTTCACTTTCCAAGATCGATTCCTATCTTGAACATCATGATAACAGCAGCGCCCTACACACAGCGACGACGAAATAGACAAGCTGTAAGAGAAAGAGACATGATGGTCGACTCGACAGTGCTACCCACCCTCGTCCCACTTTTATCATTTTCACTAGTTCACTTTTCACTACTTACCCTTTTTTCCTTAAAAAAAGATTGAAATCTTCACAGCAGGTGAAAGCGTTACAAAATGTGTCCTTATATATTACATGGAAATCTGTGCATGCTAACTTACATCTCTAACTGTTCTGAAAAAAATATATTGAGACCGTCTTTCTTCCTTGTTTGAAATGAGATGCAGATTGCAAAATATTGTAGAGATACATACATATACATACATACCGTGGGTGTCCTGGTCCTGACTATTTCACCTGCTTGCTGAAAAGAGTGAGAGAGATCAGTTTCATTACAGCATACGTACCTAGTCTAGTCATAAAAGAAACAAAATATGGGTCAGGGATGCTGTGATTTTAGTGTTCATGTAACAAACACTTGTATTAGGTAAGGAGAGCCATTTACAACGTCGTATTATTTAAAATAAATGGGTCTTTAAAAAACAGCTTTCTACAACGAATGGAGAAAATAGAGAAAGTGAAGAAACTGTTCTAGAATTTCATTTTTGCGGAGAGAAGGATCTCTGGGGAAAGATGATCCACCACAAAAAGAGCAGATGATGGCAAGGGAAAGAAAGGGAATCAGTTGGGGAAATAAATCAAAAGATGAGCATTTTTATATAATTTCCCGTGTGCGATGATAGCTTGCTCTACATTCGCATCGCTTGTTGCAAACAAGTACAATTTTTTTAACGCAAAAAAACTTTTTATCTTACTGCGTTGTTTTTTTTCTTTTTGGCAGTATAAGCACAAAGTTCAGTTTGAGTTCATAAATAAAAAAAGAAAACAGCATGACAAGCACATTTATACCCATTTACTCATTTTGTTTAGAGGCGTGGAGAAAAAAAGAAGAATCAAATGAATAGAAATGAATCTACTTTACTCGTCATGGGCAGACAATTTGTATTGTTTTGTAGTTCACTGTAGTAAACTGTTCACTGGCCACCACCACCGTACAAGATGGAAGTGAGAAAGAAAAGTCATAATCCTATTATTTTCCGTTTGATCTGCGCAATACAAACCATTTATTCTCCTTAACTTTTTTCCCATGTACCCGAAAAAAACATGGATAAAGGCAAAAGCTTAAAGTAGTACTTCCGCACTTTCGCTTATTTTTTTCTAGAACGCCTTGTCAGGGTTTTTTAGGTTTGTTGATAGGCACAGGAGTGAGTATTGTGACTAGACTTATAGACACACATAAAAAATATATGTATAAATTATATAACCATGTACTCACCCAACCAAAATGGTTTATGCTGCAGGGATGCATTTTGTGAGGGAAAGGCTTTAACTTATTTACCTTGTACTTTTTTACTGCCTTTTCCTCTTCAGCGTCATCAGCATCATGATCATCGTCCAATTTTCCGTTTCCTTTGCTCGTCTGTGCACTTCAAATGACCATGTTTTTTGGTTTGAATACCACTGTTGGAAAAGTAGAAAGCATAGTTTGCCTGGAGGAAGGCCACCGTTTAGATGAGAAAAAGGTTGTAGAGTAGCAAACCAGCTAGCATTCAAGTACTGTTTCCAAATTCTTTTTATACTTTGAGCATTAAACTTTGTTCAGACACACATCGGCAGTAGTTCATGCATGCATGAAAACAGGAAGTTGATAAGTAGCGAAAGTTGTGTGTGCTTAAAATGTTGACGGTGGTGATGATCGTGATGATGATGGCGCTTAAACTGCCATTTCATTTTTTATTGCTGTTGTGCAACTGGTTTTTGGCTACCAATTTTAAGTTTTTTTCTTCGGGGAAAACGGAAAATTGAGTTTTTACGCTTCAACGGCACAATAACAATAATAAGTTCAGTTTAAAATGGGAAAGCAGACATGACATAAGATGGATATATTTACTGAGAAAAAAACATGTACATCATAAAACACATCATAAAGTGGGTTTAAAGTTTTCTGTAACGTTTGTCCATGACCGTAATCTTTGATGGCTGCCATACGATCGCGCGTGTAAAAACAGACCAATTTCCTGTCACCGGGAAATGGGTTTTATAGAAGACAGTAAATCTGAAACTTATGCGTATTTTTTTGAATTCTTTGAAGACACTTGAATTACACTTTACATTACATGCATGGTATGCAAATGTGATTTGCAAAAAGAAGAAAACATTTACATTTTACATCTGTTATGGAGAAAGAAAGAGGATTTGAGATGATTTTAAGGACGTGTTCCTGTTGTACTTTACTGAGAATAGTATCTATTTACATTTTTATGCCTTTTGAGTCGTGTGTGTATTTAAAAAAAATCTTGCCATGTGAGTGTAGAAAAAAATGATGAGATATCCTGTAGCGGGGAAAATTGTCTAAATGTTTTATAGAGAAATAAAAAAGTGCGCATTCATCCAGAAAAAATCAGGATTAATTCAACAAGAAAATCAAGTGTGGGAAAATGAGATGGAAAATATGTAAAGATGTGGTTTGCGGTACAAGAATGTTTTAATACCTTACATAACATGTACGCTTCTTTTGAATAGGGGTGTGGTGATGAGCTATGCATAAAAGAACATGTATGTTTTATGATGAATTTTGACAGACAGAGAAAACTAAAACAAGGATCTTGAGACATGAACTTTTCAAGTGAAAGTTGAAGCGTGGTAGACAGAGGAGGAAATAAATGAGGAAAATTCTTAATTTTTCAACAACGGTATACGTAGTACACCGAAAAGATATTAGTGTTAGTTTGGCAGAAAATTGCTACACAATAGATCGAAGAACAGGTGGTTGAAATATTGGTACTAATCGAAATTAACGCAACTGCAATTACGAAAATGAGATAGCTTCATAAAGTAGTCGAAAAATGGCAATGAAAGCGACCTGGAAGGTCATCGTTGTCTGTAGCTCATAGCCTACCTATGCATGTATCGTATTAAATGAAATCGTACGAAAAGCTGGCCTCTTTTGTCTACTTGCGCAGGGAAAATATTTTAGTAAGCGGATCATACGCTTGTACTGCTAAAGTGTCAAATTTAAAAGCGTATGGGGATTATAATCGTTCCAGGGATTTCTAGACAGTAAGTTCGTTATGCTTGCGTTCTTAGTCTGAAGAAATATTAAAGTCAAGGAAGTACGAATTTTATTCAACTTTTCCGTCTTCGTATTTCCTATCATAAACCCATCTTTCAGCCCAGCCCGTCAAGGATTTACTAGTTGGAAATCCTGATTAAAAATTACTTGTGTCGAGCGAATCGGAATAGGTTTGAGATTCTTTTAAAGTTTCTTTTACTTTTTAACGAAACAACAACTTTTGTCATTTATTTATTCAAGTGTGTTGTGATGTGACGGTTTTTCTGCACGCGCTCACAACTTCACAAGTGTGTGTTTGATAGCTATACGTTGTACTGCTTAAAATAAACTCAAACTTTTTGCACACACATGTTTTTTAGTTGAATAAAAAAATATATGCGTTTAGAAATCACGTTTTACCTTTTTGATAATATAATCCCCTGCTACTTTTTGAGGAGAGAAGGTGCTCTGGAATTGAAAAGGGTTTCTTATTATTCGAACGTTCACCTTTCCCCATTCATTCCTCTTGAGTTTTAATGTGGTGAGTGGTGACGTCTGTTTGGAACAGTACAGCATTAGTCATTGTTCTTTATTGAGTTTATGGCTAATCGCATCCGCAGGTTATTTATCCAAGGTAATGGTAAAATGGCATGATTAACAGCTATGTGTGGACTGGCATTCTAAATAGATCATAGGTTTTCAAATCCAAGGTATGGGTTTCGCAGGCTTTTAGAAATCCAATTCCGGATATGGATTAAATACATTTACATCATCATTATTATTTGCGTTGTCAGCAAAGGACACTATTGGTAGGTACTTGTGTGGTGTCATCCAGATTTCTATGCTATTCATTACGCTAATTAATTCATTCTATTCAGTCGTGGTATATAAAACAGAATTTCTCAGAAAACCCATTAATGCTGATAGAATGATGTACCTGCTCTTTGTAACAACCTCTAAAACATCAGGTAAGATAGCATTCCAGGATCGGAAGCCTTCAGTTTTTTTATGAAACGACAATTTAATCCGAGAACTTACTAGATTCTTTTGAATGCTCATTTTGAAAGTATATTAGTACACGAGAAAATCGCAAACGTGTGCGCAGTAATAATTCCCAGAATACAAAAAAATAGTTACATATACACATGCATTTTAGTTGTGTAACTTGCGTACAAGTTGTTAGCATAGCAGGTCCCATTGCTCAGCATCCATCTTTACCGTCTCAAAGCCCTCTTGTTTTCTCCAGCGAGTTTTTTCGCGTCAGCAAAATAGTTGACAACTTTCCTTACGACATATGTCCCAGTGAGTATTCAAAAACGATGTATGAAACCGGAATTCCATTGAATCTTATCATGTATCAAGCAACGCCGCTGTCATGATGTTTCACTTTCACTGTTGCGTTGTCAAATAAGTTGAAATATCAGTTGCAGCCAAGTCAGCGCAGCAACAGCATGAGCATGTCTCCTCTCCTTTGGCTCTATTGTTGTTATTGAGGGCACTAGAGGACAAAATATAACGATCTCCAAAAATATATTATGGAAAATAACCTACATGTAAATGAATTCTGAGACATGTTTCGTAAGATTTTTAATGCATCCGAATTCAATATCTCATGAGCTCAATCACACGCTTCATAACAGTATATATTGAAGTCCTTCGTTGTTGGTCGGAAATATAAAGCCGCGACAAAATACTAAATCTGACACATGCACAGAAGACGTGGTTTTGGTGGTGGTCTTGAAATGAAAACTGTTGTGTTTATGCAATATGTCTACGTATACATTTCTTCTGTTGTGGTGATCCTAATATTTTTTGCACGGAAATTACTGCATTTGTAATGCACACCATAAGAATGGCTCAAAAACAAAATCAAATCACAGAGTGTGCCATACCATGACACGGCATGATGACATGTCTGTTTATCCATTACATTTTATATCCTTTTTCCTTACTAACCAGGAACAATATCCCTTCAATCCCCTTTCAATTTTCTACGCCGCGCACACGGTAGATGAAAAAAAGATTCTTATAACTTTACCTCCTCCATGTTTTCATCTCCCGCTTTTTTATAATAATCTCCGTTTTCTCTTTCTCCTCGTCACTTGCTTTCTCCGTAGGATGTTTTTTATGAAAGGATCATAAATTCTGAAGAGGTATCTAAAGGAAAATTTCTAAACAAAACAATGACTAAAGTAGTATTGAAAGGAAACGACTTTACTTTAAGATTTGTATGCTATCTCTGAGAAAAACTAATTTCCTTTTTTCGTAAAATTTATTATTTTTTGTAGTGCGCCTCCTCCTAGAATCCGGCGTCAATCCAGATGTGGCAAATGAAGATGGTCTCACAGCACTACACCAGGTAAGCGAACATACAAAAAATATATAAAGCTTCCATTTTTATCTTTCAACCTATTCCACCGAAATCATTAGAAAAGCTGTCTGAGCACACTTAAGACTTACTTCACGGGAGCACGTCGCCTTTTCTTTAAAAAGTTTTTGAATACACGCTTATATCTTCATGACCCTATTGACATTGCACACATCATACAAATGAGATTTTAACTTTGGTTTCATCAAGACACGCATTCAACCAACCTATTAGACACACATGCCAGAAGGCCATCTCCTCGTAAATCTCAATTCACATTTTTATCCTTTCGTCGAATGACAGAAAATCGGTACCTGGCATCGGAAAAATCCCCGTCTAGTCCTAGCTCGGCTTCACTCTAATTCCCGCATGTCATTTTTATTCATTAATTTTGAGGTCATTATCAAGTGGCGCGTGTGTACGTGTTGGAATGGAATTATTATGGAAAACGACATATATTCCCTTTATAAGTATAATCACAGAATGCATAACGGAATCATAAACAATTATATATTTTTTATCATGTGAGCATTTCTCAATGATAAATTCTCATGTCACCACCAAGACGTATTATTATACAACAAGAGGAAATGGAAATAAAATATGTGCAGGTACTTACATACGTAGAAATGTAGATTCATATTTTCCATGCACTTTGATAACAATAAAGATTCCTATCTTCATAGTACCTCACAATGTATATACACAGCAACTTGCATGCTTTCATCATTATGGGCCATTCATTCATCCATTAATTTCTTTCACTCTCTTTCACCGCCATACCACCAACGCCGCCTTCGTCATCATCTCAAACGACCATTCAAGTATTCCGGGTGTTTTGTGTGTGCTATAGGGTGTCTGAAATCGTACGTGATCCCGCTGTGCCTTTTACTTTGTTCTTTTTTCCCTGAGTAAACGTACTACCAAGCGCAAGCGGCATCATAAACGAAGATCAAGTTAATTTTCCCAATGCGCCTCACGTTGTTGTTATCAGTGGTTGGTTTGGTGTTTTGTGTGAACAGTCGTGAGGGTCGTGAGAGGTCGGTGGATTTTGCTTTCACACTTTGCACACTTTTGGAAAATGTGAATTGCAGGGTTTTATGCTATATGGTGATATAGTTAATAATCACTAGCAGGCAAACGAACCGTGCATTTAGAACCCAATATAAACCGCATTTCTCTCATATTTCGTTGCAAGACTCACATTCTATCATAATTATAGCCTTGTGAGTGAGAGGAGCAATGAGCCATAAATGGAGAATAAAACTTGCACACCATCACCATTATCTTCACATTTGCACTCTATACAAAAGTAAGGTATGTAGTATCATGATGATAAGATAGAAACATGAATCATTTTATTTTGCTGGTATGCTTTTAACAATACCACTTGAATTTCATCATTAGTACGTTTCCAGCTAGGAGGGCGATAACAACTAGGTGCTTTTATATGTTATGTTCGGAAAACTCAGCAATCCGAAAGCCCACTGTAATTTTGGGTAACTGAATAGAAATGGTGAAACGCTGGATGATGACGAAAATGAATGGTTGATAGGCTCAATTAATTTTGAAATGACAGGATGGAAGCGGGTAGAAAACCTGCTGGTGCTGTGAAGCGTAGAAAGTAGAACAAAATGTGTAGGCATATATTTTACAGGCATGCGTCCTGCTGACAAGACAAGAAGACAAAGCAGAGCTTACTTATAATATTAAATGAAGAAAAAAGAAGAATGGATATACTAGCAGTATTATTAATGTACGTATATTCAGTCTAATTTATCGACACGCAGGAAAATGAACAAAAGTCTCAAAACAAAAGACAGCGTGAGTGGTAGGGCGATGATAATGATGACATGACAGCAACAGTGACATTAAAAGTGTTGAGAAAGGAAAAGGCTTGTGTCTATAATGAGGGAAGGTGAAAGGGGACATATACACAGAAAACGTGAATATTTAATGATAGGGGAGGTATGTAAATAAAGTTAACAATTTATGTTAAGCAAACAGCATTTTATAACGAGCAAAAATTGACGTCTTAACGAATATAAAAAGTAAAAATAGAACACATTTTCTAACAGTTTTTTGTTGTCAATAATATGTTTACAAAAGTCAAAAGTAATTAATTACATTTTTGTTGTATAACACAACGGGACAAGACAGCTGCACATAGAATTCAGCAAAAGTTAGTTATAGCACAGCGGCAGCTACTGGAAAAGGAAATGATGTACGTGTTGACGTTTTCTTTGATTTCCGTTTTGAGACCTGCCTGCCACCACCAAAAAAGGAAATAGAAAATAGGGGTCAATTGGGTGAAATGTGGTGTTATTTTTAAATATATCAAGGCAGCAATAGTAATGATTGTGGGAAGTGTAAAATAATTTTTTTGCGAAGTAAACTAAAAATACAAGCTCTTTAACTCCACATCAACTTATGATTATTATGTAGCTAATGTTTCTAAAACCCAAAGAAATACACAAGAAACACAAGTCTTGGAAATGACTTGCTTACTAAAAAAGCTCAATTGATTAATTATTCATGTGATGTAGCACTATTTTAACATGTTCTATAACTCAGTCAGTTTATCTTTACTGCCTACTTTGGGAATTGATTACAAACTCATACAACTACCATTTCCTTATACCTGTTTGGAATTCTTAATTACAGAACTGTTCCACAAATACAAAATACTACTAGATAAATACAAGCATACTATTACACCACCACCACGTACATTACATGACATGTAAACGTTCCCGTTCCTTTCTTCAATGATGCAAGGGAAATATATGGCAGAGAAAATGAAAGGCGATAATTTCATCTTGTCTTGTTTAAGGACGGACGAGGACGAGCACGTTCGTACATTCGTTTTCACTGGCAGATGTACACAATGTATGTAGGCTATAGTTATTATTTCTCTTTTGTGTAAATAAACCAAAAAGCACTACCTACGAAACTATCCGTTTTGTATCTTGCATCTCCCACAATATCTATCCATCCTCCTGATGCCGTAAACATTACAAAATTTTACGAGTTTCCCTCGAAATGTGTGCTGCGTATATTTATTTCATTCTCTTTTGCCTCTGGATTAAACGAATCTTTGGACAAGAAAAAAAGGCCACACACCACTACCAAACACAGAGATAGGCGTAAAGAGAAAGTGAAGCTAGCAAACTTATGTACTTGTAGTAAAAAGGATAAAAAATAAATGAAATTGCCTGCGTGACTAAGTTAGCTAGTACCAGAGGCTGTTTTTTTCGCCTCCTCTTTTCATTTTACTTCCCTTTTCATTTTTATTTGTTTCTCAACTTCAGTTACTGCTGCTAATTTTGTGTATGGACCTCTAAGGCCCTGCTCTATTTAAAAAATCTAATAATAAAAATGATAATACAAGACAAGGGTAAAAAGAGGTCCCACTTGTGTGAATAGCGTGTTAACTAACTACAGACAGAATAAACTAAAAGCGTAGGATGTCCAAAAAAAATGGAGACTGGTCGTCATTTTTCATTTGATTTTCGTGAACTTGTGCCAATAAACTTAGGCACTAGACACGACCAGGTCAAGTTTCCGTCCTAATAAATAATTTATAGGTCAACTTTATAATCTTCTATATTGCAAATACCTAATTTTACTTTTTGTTTGTGTTTTCCATTTTATTCATCTCTCGTCCGAAAATGAATACATCTCATCTAAACTCAAGTTTATTTTATTACATTGCATGTCTAGTCGTCACAGTCGAGTCATGTCTTTTCGTTCTTGTTTGCTCTAACATGTACCTATTTTTACCAGTTTCTGACAGACAACATATCATAAAAAATACTTTTTTTTTGAAGTAGAAAGAACTACCATTTTCTAAAACGAAATGGAGAAAAAATAATAATCATTTTGATCATAAAGAGTGGATATAGTTGTTATGTTTTCTAGTCATGCTTCTCTGCTCCTGTCTCCTTTTATTGTCTGTCTGATTTGCTAGCACTGTCTAAAAAAACGGTGAACGCGCAAAGAGAAACAACTTCAGTCAGCAAAAGGAGTACATTCAGTTTGTACTGGTCAACAAACCACTTCAGCTACCACCAGAATAACCACTAGATATCCACTTATTCTCCTACTGTACATTTTCTTCTTCAATAAACATGGGAAATGGACGACACGACACGGGTATATTGAAAAGTAATCATAAATTTTCCATTTTCTATTAGAGTGCGCAGATAATAAACAGTAATTTTACTGTGCTTTCACTGCGATATTTATGTGAAAAGATAAACTCTTAGAGAGATTGGAGAGAAATGGATGAATAGTTACAATATTTTGGCGATGGTGTGGTAGTAGGGTAGTAGCGGTTTATGGGTTTTTGCGGCTCATTCATTTTCCTCTCAAAAAGCTTAAATCATTTTTAAGGGAAAGCATGTTGCGAAAGTAGATCACTTTCTTTATGCGCACTTGATGCTTTACTAAATATTGAGAACCATACTAAACCAAACCACCAAGTAAAAATTTATTTTAAAAATCATTCTCCCTCGTTTATTGCCCTAAATTCCAAAATCGTGCTTTCGTTCTTATGATTTTGTTGGTGATATGCTTATAACTTTCGAAAAATCTCTTTAAATCTGACATTACCAGGAAAAGCAATGAATTGAAGGAGATGAGTTATTATTATGGGTAATCTGGAACACTGCAGAGTTTACAGTGAAAGACTTGTGTGCTGTGTAGTAGCTCAACTTTCTCTTTTTCCGCTTCGTTATTTCCGTTTTTCTCTATTTTTCTTCTGGGAATAAAGCTAAAGGAGAGTTATATACCCTCTCAAGTTTCACTTATCTTACGTGAATGACATGTATTTACTCGAGAGTATTTTATTCCCTTTTATTGTCCTCAAAGAAATAAAAGGGGCAAGTTGAAAATCGATATTTTATGCAAAAAATATCCCTTTTATTCTACTTGATTGGTGAAGAAATCTCCAAAGCATTATTTCCTTGTAAGTAAACTATGTACTGAAAGCAAATAATAAGAAAAAACTCCAAAATACCCTTGTTTCCAAAAAAGTATTTGGCTTGCATAAACAAAAAAAACATGTATGCCTTGAAATTATTATCGAGAATTTTCATTTTGCTTCCTTGTTTTCTTTGGAGTATCTGTATTTAGTGTGGGACGAGGAAACACTTTTCCTTGTTAGTTTTTTTCATGCAAAGAAACCAAATCACCTTTACTGCAATATTCTCAAAAAAAGTAGCAGTACCACAGTACTACCACTGCTACTGCAGCTGGATATGATGATCTGATCAACCAATATTCTCTTCGACACTGGATAGGATTCACCAAATAAAATTGAAAATCCAATGATCCAGTTTTTTATCCTCATCTGCAGAGGTACTAGCACCAAACCAGCAACAACATCCTGTTTTTGTGCTCTCGTCCCCGCAGATAAATTAGATCCTGGCCATGATGATGATGTCGTATGTGTGAGGAGACTGAAACCGAAAAGGAATCACTAAACAATTTCCTTTTTTTCTCGTGTATGTCCTTGCCGCATTACGAGTACCCTGGCCAAAGCGTCAAGTCAGGTTTGTCAGTAGTAGCATTAGGTTCACATGCCACACTCTCGACATAATGATGATGATCACCGTGAAGTGTACAAAGTCAAATATGTACAGAGATAAAATTGAGAGAAAAAAGGATGAAAAGTTCATTTTGGCAGAAAGTTCGTGTTTGTATCTATAGAATGTACCTACATAACATGACGCTAAAGAGACAGAGATGCAATTCGGTTTTCGGTAATTCTAAAATAAATCCTTTTTGCATAAATAGCTTGGTACTACACACAGCTTTTGGAACTTCATCAATATCAATCCTTTTTTCCTTGGCTCTCGTGTCGTGTGGTGCATAAAATGGTGAAAGTACAGAATAGTCATCGCCATCCACCGTCACCAAAAGCCATGCTTATTGTAAGCATGGACGGTGTGTATGTATTTTGACTTTGACTATGACATGGAAGTTTACCTACTTGATAGTCACCCACCACCGTTGTCTATTCAAGCTTATTTAACTCCACTCTGCGCATTTAACTTTGTTGTGATTTTATCGGTGTAGGCGTAGTAAAATAGAATAGTAAAATAGTTTGAAATTCATTTTACTTGAATCCATGTTTTTTGTAGGCTTTTCCAATATCTTGGCAGCTGTTTATTATTGGAGAGCTAACGATCGGTGGAAAAGTTTTTTAGTCGGTGGATCAAACTAAAATTGAACTAGTAAAATAAATTGATTGAGCAAGTACATGACATGGGTACAAAGAAACTTAACTAACAGAGAAAGAAACTGCTTAGACGAGAAGAAAGGGTTAACGGCTCTATAAGACACGGCTCAAAGTACAAATGAAATCGTGACATGAGCATAATACTTAAGACTGGAACTAATAATGTAAATACTACAGATGTAGAAATGGAGAAGTCTCATGCTCATCACTTTTCTAAATAGCTAAATTGTATGTTGGATGAATTCTCTAAGAGAAAATGTAGAATTTCTTTGCTGTTCGTGGACGAACTCAAAACTAAATATTGGTTTTTGGAAAGCTTATATCGTGACGTTGTGACGATGTTGTTGATGATGATGATGAAGGATGGCAATGCGAAAAGCGGATCAATTTCCTTTAAAGAATCCAATCAATCCTGGAAAAATAACAGCTGGATACGAAGGAACGTAGAATTGATATGCAAAATGCAAATACGTTTATCTTGAACATAAATACGCTGCTGTTTGTTCAGCTTGTGGAATGTAGGGAGGTATAGTTGCAAATAATAGGAAGCCTTGAAACGAAGGACTGTGAGATATTCTCAATTTAAAGAAGTCAAATTACCAGAAATCTAAGAAAACTAATCCTCTGGGAAAAATGGAAGAAATCTACTGCGAAATTGGGAAATCTTTTTTGATTGTCTCGTGTTTCGTTTAAATCTTACTTCGATTCTGCATAGTCTCTTCGCTGAGTGGGTTTAAAAAGGGAGCATTGGAACTCGGTTCTATTTCTAGAAACTCCGGCAGGAATACAGTCATTCAGAAAATTTAAATGTACATACAACGTACCTAAATATTTGTACACGTTGCTCTACATTTTATATTTGATTTACTCAGAATTTCGTCTCATTGTCAAGTCAATCTGAGTATCAGGTTTCTATTATTGAAACAATTCGACTGGATAAAAGAACAAATGCGGAAGTTATCTAATATGTTGTCAATCAGACGGAAAGAAGAGCCAAAAATGTGAACATTATAGCATTCAGGAGAAAGTTTGTAAACATATCAAGTTGCAGTCTTCCTTAGACCGGAGATCACGTTATTAGCATTACATAAAATGTAATTTGAGAATATATTGATTGAATGTTTCCGGGTTCCACCAGGTAGCATAACTGGCGAATTGTGCCTCGTTAGGCGAGAAACAGGTATTCATACAGTTAAAGTTGAAGGTAAACTTCGAAATGTTACGTTGAATAATAATCATGTTGAGTCAAGTAAAAAGGAAAGATTGTTTTTCTTGATTTTTTGAGTTCACTAGAGTTCATGGCTTAGTTGAGTGAAAGAAAATGTACAAGCTAGAATTTCAATTAGCATAACTACGCCTTACTCTTTCCCAAGTGACTACATCAATGTTATCACAGAGCTTTCAATGCTGAGAATTTGCATATGTTTTTGTTGGTGGTTGTTAGTTTTGCGAATATATTATGTGCACCGGCACGCGTATCCACTCATTCATTCATAAAAGATTCATGCAAAAAAGTAATGATGTGATGACGTATGTATAACCTTTAGTTTTGTTATCAATTTTGCGGAAATTAGAAAGAATTCTTGAATTCTTGGGAAAGAATTTCCACCATGCTTTCTTTGCATGATGACTTCTTGCGATTTCGTCTTTCACAACTCACAACAAGAAACAAATTGAGTTTCTTTTGTGAAAAAAGTGTTTGTCAGAGTATTACGCAACAAGACTTTACTGGCAGTAGTTCCGAAGGCTTTTTCATACGGAAAGGATCTTCGCTAACTTTTTAACTTGAACTTTACTTTTTCAATTCGAGCAAGTTTAGAGTTGAGGTCTGTCACTGATGTATGATTTTTCGTACACTACTTATGTTTGTAGAGATACATCTCTAGTACAATACACTTTTCAACCTTGTCGATATAATACGCTCGGCATTCTCTTGTACCAGCCTCGCTCACAATATTTATGTACATATGTACCTTTATGATATTTTTATAAGTTGATTTACTCTCTTTGGAAAACGAAATTGTTTTCTAAAGTGATTAAATGTTCCAATACAATTTACAAACTAAGCGCTATGTGGGCGAGCGTCAGGTCATTGTCACTAAAAATGAAAAATGTAGTTTCAGTTTTAATTAAATCAAATGATCTTGTCTTTAGTTGTCTAC